>PVKA01003757.1:26941-106574 GCA_004027165.1 Ctenomys sociabilis | reverse complement strand
TTTTTTCTTTTTTTTTTTTTTTTTTTTTTTTTTTTTTTTTTTTTTTTTTTTGTCTTTTTGAGACAGGGTCTCA
This sequence comes from Ctenomys sociabilis, assembly GCA_004027165.1. NCBI lineage: Eukaryota > Metazoa > Chordata > Mammalia > Rodentia > Ctenomyidae > Ctenomys > Ctenomys sociabilis. Next base: position 106,501 of record PVKA01003757.1, on the reverse strand, counting down.
CTATGAAGTTCAGGCTGGCCTTAAGCTCACTTTGTAGCTCAGGCTGGTCTCGAACTCACAACAATCCTCCTGCCTCAGCCTCCGGAGTGCTGGGATTACAGGCATGCGCCACCACGCCCGGCTAGCCATCAAAGGGGCTACACAAGCTCACTGGGAGAAAGATAACCTCTTCAACAAATGGTGCTGGAAAACATGGCTTTCTACATGCCGAAAACTAAAATTTGACCCAGCTCTATCACCATGCACTAAGTTAAAGTCAAAATGGTTTAAAGATCTAAACGTTAAAACAGAAACACTCAATCTCCTGGAAGAGAAAGTAGGAGGAACTCTTGAAGACATAGGGTTAGGTAAAGAGTTCATGAGCAAACATATATTTGCACGGGAAGCTCTTGAAAGAATCAAAAAATGGGATCAACTCTTCTTAAAGAGCTTCTGCATGTCAAAAGAAATTGTCAACAGAGTGAAAAGACAACCCACCAACTTTGAAAAAGTCCTAACTAATAAGCAATCAGAAAGAGGTTTACTGTCTAGAATTTATAAAAAAATAAGATATAACAGGGCCCTCAAGTTTAAAGACCCAATTCAGAAATGGGCATCTGAGATGAATACACACTTCTCAGAGGACAAAATTAAGGAAGAGAACAAATATATGAAAAAATGCTCCACATCACTAGCCATTCATGAAATGCAAATAAAAACAACACTGAGATATCATCTCTCTCCAGAAAGAATGGCTATCATAAGGAAATCAACCAATAACAAATGTTGGAGAGGTTATGGAGAAAAGGGAACACTTCTCCACTGCTGGTGGGAATGTAGACTAGTACAACCATTGTGGAGGTCAGTATGGAGACTCCTCAAAAGAAAAGGACTAGAAATCCCATTCAAGCCAGCTATCCCCCTACTGGGAATTTTCCCAAAGGATTTGGATACATTGTATCATAGTGATATATGTGTACCTATGTGTATAGCAGCACAATGTGTGATAGCAAAATCTTGGAAACAACCAAGATGTCCATCACATGAGGAATGGTTGAAAAAGATGTGGTATTTCTATATCATGGAGTATTACTCAGCTATTAAGATTGATAAGTTTGAAGCATTTATACTGAAGTGGATGCCACTTGAACATATACTCATAAGTGAAATAAACCAGACACCCATGTGTAAATATCGTATAGTCTCCCTAGTATAACAAGCAAAAAGCAGAAATACAAAAGGAAATGTACAACAAGTAGAATCAGTTGAGTCAGATAAGGCAAAGTGAATGGCATATGCTGCAGGTTACTAATCAGCTTTTCTTCTGGATGGTTGACAACCTAAGATCACAAGTCAGAGTTGTAGAAATAGAATAGCAACAAGGCCAGCCAACATTTTGGCCCTAACCTTTCAAGGTCAGCGAAGACTCAGGACATAGGAGAACCTGTACTGCAATATCATGAGACTCAGGTGAGCTCCAAATTTTCTGAGCAAGGAGATTGTGGAGCCACAGAGGAAAGAGATTGAAATTCTATAGTGTGCCTGGGGAGAGTCACATGAAGAGAAAACTTTCTCTCAGGCTCTCACAGAGAGCAATATTGTCAAGCATTGGCCATGACTCATCCACATGGATGATACAGACAAAGGTACTACAGAATAATGTACAGGACTACAAAATAAACCCTGAGAAGGCTTCAATGAGCACATAGGAAATATAAAGTTCTTGTGTTGGTATATAAGTTTTGATCTAGCTAGGTCTTAACCATCCAGCAGAACAGTATATACATATAAAAAATGAAGTATACTTCGTGAGCCCATAATATTAAGCTGAGCTGTAAATGGATATGGTCGACAATTTCTTTGAATAACTCACTATGGTTGCAGAATGCTGGACTGTGTTGGATTGTGGTGTCGAGTTCAAGCACCAAGGTTAGTTGAATGACAATGGAGTGCCCACTTTTGACAGGTGTAGACAAAGGAAGGGTTGTAGAAAGAAAAAATCATGATGTGTGTGTATAGACAGTACAGTTGGGATAGATAACGCTGTGCTTCTACATAATTCTATGATAGGCAAGATCTGCACTAATGGTGGTTGGACAGGATATTATGTCGGCTTTTAGTGCTATGGGCATCCACTAGGTAAATAATTATTGAATTTTTGATATAATTGAGCTATAAAAAAAGATAAGTAAGCAACTACACTCTTAATTCACTGATAAGAGATATCTGCTAAAATAATATCTGTAAATATATCATGTATGCACCTTGTACAGTACCAAAACATTATGAAAACCGTTTGCAATGTATTAATTCATCGACTCTGTATGGTTGTCTTGAAACTGTCTGATTGACATTTGTATTTTAAAAAAATAAAAATAAATGGAAAAAATATTAAGGAAGGAAAGGTTTATTTAGCTCACAGTTACTGGAGGTTTCAGTCCATACTCAGCTGGCTCGAAGGCACATGGCAGAGGGCAGCCATTCATGGCAGCAGAAGAGGGAAAAACAGTAAGAGCAAATGGGAAAAGTAGCAGTGACACTGGCTGCAGAGAGCAAATCTCTCTCTCCTCCCTATGTGCCCCAGGCTGGGTGTAGCACTCATAGGCATAATCCCATCTTTACTCAGACCCATAATCCCAGCCTTGGCTAACAAATTAATCATGAACTATAGAACTGTACCTCAATGACTTCATGAGGCTTTGGGCTAACAGATACATACAAACCATAACAAAATATAGAAATGATATAAGATCTGGTACAACTTATAATTAGTCTTTTACCTAAAAAAAATATTTTGTGACTTTAGGCAGATAGTCCAGTAGATCAATGTTGAATTAGATGTGCTCAGTTAAAATTCTCTTCCCTGTGTTGGTAGAATATTTTGTCCATGAACAGTGTTTTAAAAGTATTTTGCTCATTAACTTGAATCTTTTGTTTGAACATAATTTTGATAGAAAGCAAATGGTTAGTTCATTTTAAAATTCGCAACAACCAGTTTGGTACTGGAATTTAAAGTTACAAACTTTCAGAAGACGACTATGCTGGCAATTGTTTTTGTATAATGGAAACGTTTTTATTAGTAGGTGTGCATTCAAATACTTATGAGTGGAAATGATAAAATTTGAATTTCCTTTTTAATTCATCTTGTAGCATATCATTTTATTATGATGCTTTAAAATATAATTTTTCTTAAAATATTTTGAAATTAATTAAAAATGATAAGTGAGAAAATAGCTAGCTTAATTCCTTTTCATAATTTATTTTATTTATTTTTTATAAGTTTAGTGAACAGTCTACAGGGTCTCATTATGTAGACCAGACTCCTAGTGATCCTCCTGTTTTCAGCCTCCCAGGCACTGGAATTATAGGTGCCACCATACCCAGTCTTAGTGGATATCTCACTGTTCCCTGTGGGCATAGCCAGCATGGGTGTGGTGCTGTTCTGGGTATCGACCCGGCCCCTGAGCTCTGCCTAGGGAGATGCTATAGTTTGTTGAGCTATCTCAGCAGCCCTTTGAATTCCTTTTAAACTACACAATGTTTAAAGTAATACTTTTAGACACGAATTGAAAGATAATGGCAGCCTATTAACATGTATTATTTATGTTTGTATGCATTTGTTAAAATTGATTTAAATTTAAAAAGGAAAGAGTAAAACTTTTCAACACCACTTCTTCTTTTTCTCCTAGAGGAAAAAAGTTAAAATAACTTGCTATATACCTGTCTCAATGACATGAGGCAAATTGTTTTACGTATATTCAATTATGCAGTGATAATTTTTTTCATTCCCACATCATTTAAAGTAGAAAAGAAAAGCTCTATTCTGAGAACAAAAATTAAGAAGTTTTTTGAGAAATAACTGAGACAAATAAGGAGGAATGCTATTCTTTTCCATGTTTATTTTTCTCAGAGAGTTAATTCTTGCTTCTCCAATATTTTCTAAATAGGATTATAATGTATTATAATCTTCATTTCAAAGTTAATTCTGTTTATTGGTTCTCTCAAAGGTAATTCCTTCCCTCATGACCTATCTTTTTAAACAACTTTCTAATCCATGCTAAATGAGTTGTTGCCTCAATAGAATACAATCAATTACCATTATACTACAATAAAGTCACACACAAAAGGCTTCCCCATGGAGATATCAGGTTGAGTTCTAGGATTTAAGAAGCCAGAAAATTTTCTAGGTAATTTGAGGGCATTTTGCACTTCATGCTTCATTTTTCAACTGCTTCTGCATTTTAACCCAGGGTTATATGTCTGCAGACCTATCCCACTTTGTATATTCTGGATGGTGGATGAACCAGGGCTTGCAGTGAGAAATAACATGAGTTCTTCATAAACTGCATTGGAAGAAGCAGCCTTTCGGCTTGTTCTCACTTGCAAGGCACCAGCAAATAAACTGAAAACATTGGCATTGATGAACATAAATTCACTGAAAGTTTTATATCTCAGTGAATTTAAGTAATGATGACATAATGGAATAGACCTAAAATATCATGAAGTAAGAGCTGAATTGTCCAGTATTTACAATGGAAAGTATAAGTTTTGAAAAAGAAACCATTTCTTTTTAGTATTTCATGTAGATTGGTATTGGAATGATTTCTTCGCTATAGTTCTTACTTGAATTTCTCCTTTGCATGCATGTGTAAATTTAGGTGTTTTCAATTTTATTTTAAGGTTTTATTTTTTTCTTATGTATGTGGTACAGGAGGTTCAAATCTAGTTTTCACACTGAGTTATATCCCCAGTCCTTTAAAGGTTTTTAAATTTTTTGGACTGTGGGCCTCACAAAGCTGCTAAATTGTTGAGAAAGGGCTAAAACTTTTGTTCCACCTTCTTTGGCTTCTAAAATTATTCAATTTTTAATACATATTTAATATTCTATCTTTCATTGTAACACATTTTAGTAACCATTATTAAAATAAAACACAATAGTTTTAAGGCTCTAATACCCTCATATAATATCCATATTTTTGTTCTGATATCCATAAAATAAAATAAAATATTTAAACATGTCTTTGAGAGTGGGCCAGATAGCCCAGCAGAGTAAAACATATGTTTAGGCAGAGCATAGGGGCTGGAGTTCAATCCTCAGCTTCATAAAATGTGCCAGCCCCACCATTGGGTTGCACTGACACTGTGAATGAGTCTGGGTGTGGTGGCACACACCTATAATCCCAGCACTTGGGAGGCTGAAAACAGGAGGATCACTATGAGTCTCATCTACATAGTGAGAACCTGTAGACACTGTACTAAATACAATAAATAAAGCCGGGCGTGGTGGCGCATGCCTGTAATCCCAGCACTCAGGAGGCTGAGGCAGGAGGATTGTTGTGAGTTCGAGACCAGCCTGAGCTACAAAGTGAGCTTAAGGCCAGCCTGAACTGCATAGTGAGACCCTGTCTCAAAAAAAAAAAAAAAAAAAAAAAAGAAAAAAAAAAAAAATATATATATATATAACATCTTTTGGGTTGCTTCCTTCTTCCTCTTCTTTCCCTTCTCTCCATCATTTCTCTCTCCCTCCCTTCTTCCCTTCTATAGAGAATGTTTCTGGCTCCTCGTTTCACTCCAGGAAATTGATATTTGTAATTCCAAGGGTAAGTTATTGGGATCCCATCAAGTTGATTTTGATCTCCCACTTCCAGTGCAACCCACGGATACTAGAAAATTGTGTTATAATAAAAGATAAAATATTAAATATGTATTAAGTTATTGGAATAAGTTGAGAATCTAAAGTAGGTGGACCAAAAGTTTAAGCCCTAGTGAGACCCAACTCAGAAAAGGACACTAAGGCATATATATAGTTATGGGGAGCCAAGGGGTCCTAAGTCCAGCCATGGATGGGGATGGCAATGTGGAATAAAGGCCTAGATCCAGGGTCCAACCTGGGTTTTATTCAGCCGTGAAGAAGGAGTGCTTGAAGATGAGTGACTGAGAATGGCAGGAAGTGGGTGAGTCCTGTGAGCTGGGCTATGTAGGAGCCTGCATTTACCTCTGTGATATGGTGAGAGAAGGATATGCCGAGAGTAATCTCTATGACACAATTTAGATAGTATCTTATGTTTTGGGATCTCGTGCTTCAGCTCTTATGTGGAAACCTTCAAGGCCCCGGAAGTCATAGCCTCTATCTTGAGGCTTGATCCCACTTGCTCCACAGTGTGGAGCACCAGCTCTTCTCCACTCTTGACCCGGCTCATATTAAAGAGTAGCAGGCGGGGTTACCAGGGAAACACATGTGCAGTCTTCAAAAACTACTGCCAGCACCTCATCTAGGCTAATACTTATCGCTCAAGGCAATTGAAAGATAAGGAAAGGTCCAAAAAAGTCCATCTCTGCAACATTAATACATGAGAATAGTGTGACTCACACCACAATGGGAGCAATTGCTCTTCTTTCAAGGAGAGCCTCCCAAGTGGTCCTCACACCTTTCTTTCCTCTTTTCTTCTCTTCTTTTTTTTTTCCTTTCTTTCCTTTTCTTTTTTTAATGTGTTTAGTACAGGATCTATAGGGCCTCACTACACAGATCTGACTTGAGGTGATCCTTTATGTTTTCCAGCCTCCCAAGCACTGGTACTACAGGTGTGTGTGACTATACTCAGTTGCCATCTCAGCACACCCTTGGGAAGGGGGCCGGCACGGCAAGCCAGAGATTGAACCCCCGACCCCATATCTGCCTAAGCAGGCGCTTTAGTCCGCTGAGCTATCTGCCCCCTGCCTTTATTTGTTTTGTTTTGTTTTTGTTTTTACATATATGGAATCTGAAAGCCAGAATTTGTTTTTTGTACTTTAGGGAAGGGTCTACAGGGTGTTCAGGATCTCACTACTAGATCAGAGTCTTAGTGATCCACCTGTTTACAGTTTCCCAAGAGCTGGGATTACCGCTCCCAGTCTCAATTGCCATCTCAGAGAGTCCGGGCTAGGCCGGCATAGCAGGCCAGGAGAGTGAATGCCCCTGCACCTCCTTGCAGCAGCTTTAATCCGCTGAGCTATTTGGCCTGCCTTTTCAGCCAGAATTCTACCACTAAGCTATACCAATTCTTTGTAACACTTTTATTTTGGGCACGGTCTTACTAAATTATTCAGCATAGCCACAAAATTGTGATCGTTGCATCTCAGTCCTTCTAAAAAACTTGAATTGTATGTGTGTTACTGTGCTCAGGTGAATTCTTTATTTCATCATGCCCTCTCAAAAAAACCCCATTAAAATTGACTTTTTATTGTTACTATTATTTTACAAAAGAAAATTGTTTTAAAACCAAAAAGAAAAAAAAGGAATAATATAACTTAAGGAAAAAGGCTATTAATTACATTAAATATATATTTAGACCACTATATATACATATATAGTGGTCTAAAATTAGGACAATTATTCAAAAAATAATTATTAGAGGAAAATCACATTGCTGTCAACCACCCCAAAATACCACTTGCTCTGAACAAAACCACACCATCATTCTCACAACCCTCCCAGGCAGTTCCAGAAGGGCTCCTTTGTGTGTTCATTGTGAGGTAAAACATTCAGTGAATGCTGCTACCATGTACCACCCAGATTTCTTCACAGAATAAAATGGTATAAGCCACGAGAAATGAAAGGAGAAATGAGCACTGCAAGAATAAATACTGTAAGTGACTTCATCCAAGTGTGCTTTCTTAGCTGATTCACTTCATGGAGTGGTCACTAATGTGGAAAGACTGATTTATCAAAAGTGACTTGATAAATATTTGTTAATTTATTCAATGGATGAAGTTTTACACATCATGTTCTATGAGGGTAATATATGTAACTTTTGTGATGTAAATAAATTTAACACTTTCTTCAAGAGAAAAAATACTGAGATTTATTATGTATTTCATGTGTGGGTCGCTATTAGGAATTTTAGAGCATACATTTGTAATTGCACTGTTGAAACCCAGTAGGATTGGAATCAAGCTATCTTTCATCACATGGTGCTTTATTCTTCAACCTCTTTTCTACCATTCAACTTCTTTCAGTAAGTATTTATTACAGTGGATAACTTTGATATTTAAAGTTATGCTTTTGTTGCAAAGAGATTTTAGTTGTATACATGATGGCTTTCTTGGTTCCTTCTCATCCCCTTTAGAAACAAGCTTTGCAAATTTCCCGGCAAATACTCATTGTTTCATATTAAATTTCCTATTACAAATTGACTTTCTCTTGAGACAGCTAATTTTCTTTTTTTCTTTCTTTCTTTCTTTCTTTCTTTCTTTCTTTCTTTCTTTCTTTCTTTCTTTCTTTCTTTCTTTCTTTCTTTCTTTCTTTCTTTCTTTCTTTCTTTTTTTTTTTTTTTCTTTCTTTCTTTCTTTCTTTCTTTCTTTCTTTCTTTCTTCCTTCCTTCCTTCCTTTCTTTCTTTCTTTCTTTCTTTCTTTTTTTTTTTTTTTTGCTGCTAGAAATTGAACTCAGGACCTCACCTTTGCCAGGCAGGTACTGTGCCCCTGAGCCATGACCCCAGATCCCAATTTTTTTCCATGGTAGTTGGTTTGATAGGAAAAATAAAGTGTTCCAGGTAAATTTGCATGAAAATGAATTTTAAATAATTCAGAACTTTAACTTTTGGCAGGATTTTACTTATTATAAAGAGAAGAAGAATGGAATCTGACTATCAAAATGATGAAACTGTACACACATATGCCAAGAGGACACGTATGCTGCTGAAGTGTGTTACTCACTTTGAACACGTTTCATCAAACAGAAGAAATCCCGTTACAAATGCCAATTTTAGTAGTGATGTAGCTTAAAAAACTCAGCATGGCTTTTATAAAACATAAAAATGTGTGTGAATATATATATGTATGTATACACACATATATGCATATAAACATATATATGTAGACACCCATATTATATATATGTGTGACTACACATGAAAACATAAGTAAATTATGGTAGTTTCTTATTAAATGTTCTTATGAAGTAGGAAAACATCTAAAAGTCACACATATATACAAGCAGTTACTTCTAGTAATCTTTCAAAATGTCAAACTGTTGAGAACTATTCTTTTAAATATACTGATAATCTAAGTTACAAACATACTATTGGTGCAGTACAAAAAAATGTCATGGAAATGAGAGACCACGTCATGAGGCTGTTAGGTGTAATGGTGCTGCAGAAGCTTATAGAAAGGGGATACATGAAGAGGTGAGGAGAATCACAGTGTCTTTAATTGCTAAGTGAAGAACATCAGCGTTCAGCGTATACCCCACGTCGTTTGTCCTGTATTTCTGCACTGAAAATGTAGTACACTGCTGATGTTAGTGCACTCGCTCCATCATTTCACCTTGTAGCTTGTTTCCTGAATATTTCATCTTTAATGGGTAAATGCTTTTGTTACAGATATTACATTCAGTGTGAAATCTCTGGATGATTCCATATTTGGACATTTTAGAAAACTTAAAAGGCAGCTACAATTCCTATAGAACACTTGCAATTCAATTATTTGAAACACACCTGTGGAAGTGTATGTGTCTTAAATGCCATTTTGCCATATGTTGCATGTGATAAGAAATGGAGCACTGCACTTAGAAGATACTGGCTGTGATTCTCGTAGCTGTGCTCTCACCTCTGGAACACAATATATGATATCTATCACCTCAAGCAGGAGAGGTTTATTTTGGTTCGGTTTCCATCCCAAGCCAGCTGATTGAAGAAGCATGGCACCATGGTGTGGTGGAGGAAGGGTGCTTGACTAAAGGTGGCCAGGAAACACAGCAGGAGAAACTGGAGATGGCATCACATGCCTCCAAGCCTTGCACTCCGGGGCAGACCCACAACCAGGCACCGGCCTCTAGCAGCATGCTGAACTACTGAAATTTATCAGTGGATGAACTCAGTGGTGAATACCCTCTGCTCACAGCCAATCAGCTTCTAGAGACAAGAATTTTGCGGACAGTATACATCTAAATCTTATCAGTGATCTAATGTGCTAAAAAGCATCATGTTAGTTATTTTTTAGTTATTTACTCTTGACTCTGAGATGTAATGTTAATATGATGCCGCAATATAAAACAGAAAGAATTTAGGAGAGATGCAATATACACAAGTGTGAAAAAAAATGCCAGAAGAAAGTCATTTAAAGGTAGGTTTGTAACTTTGGTTTGCATATGTTTGGGATGCTAGAGCCAATAAGAATTACAAAATTTTCAGTTAGATATATGTTACTATAATCGTCTTTACTCCAAGGTGAGTGCAACCATTAATGGTTAGCAATAACTGTCATTGATAAACATTTCATTAAATGTTATGAAAATGTTAGTTTCATTAAATGTCTTTCTTTAAAATAAATCAGTGCTTTTGTAAATAAGAATAAAAAATCCCTCCAGATTTGTAATCTGTACTTAGAAGTACAAAAACAAACAAACAACAACAAAACAGCAAGAAAGCTACAGTGGCTGAAGCACAGTCAATGAAGGTTTAAGGAGAAATGTTTGTTTGATTGTTTTTGTGACTCACTGTGCTTTGATTGCTGCAAAAGCAGTTTTACGTCTCTTCTGTTCAGTTGATGTATCAGTGAGGTTTCCCATCACTGGACGCCATACCCAACCCTACAATTTTAAGGAGGAGGGGTTTCATTTGGCTCAGAGGCCTGTTGCAAAGGAGTGGAAGAGCAAAGACACTGGTCTTTGGTGGCTGGGAGGCAGAGCAGGAGAACAGTGCCACACAGGAAGAAGTGAGGGATCAGATGCCGCACCCTGGGTTCATCCTGTGGGAGTCACAGAGACACACTGAGCTGTGTGCGGCATCAGTCCTCCAGGTGCTCCCGGCCTCTCAAGTTTACACAAGCAGGCATGATGGCCATAGGTAAAAACTCACTCACAGTGCATATGGAATGCGCTCTCTATATTTTTGCTCTATCTGACGAATTACTGTATGATTTTAACTGAGTTTAAAATGAGGAATTTTCTGAGTAAATAAAATTATAGGCCATGTATACTAAACACATCTGAATTACTGTTCAAAACCATATGATGTGCCAGATCAAAATACCACGTTGAAATATCATCAGCATATTTCATTTCTTGCAGTTCTAATTCCATTTTGAAGTCTAAACTTTTATTTTAAAACAGGTTATGTTGATGTACATACACTATTACCTACCTATTATTTAACTTTAAATAAAGTGATAGATAATGATGAAAATAGTGTTCTATTAAATAGTGTTTTATTTTAATTATTAAGTTAAAAAGTTGAATGACTTTCACAGACACAAGAATTTTGTATGCGTAATTCCACAGTCCATAATTATTATTTTTCTACTAAAGATTATTATTTTTCTGGCATGCAGTGCTGGCCCCCTCCCCCGGGGCATGCTGAGACTGGACATGTATACTAAGCATGTCTAAATTCCTGTTCAAAACCAGACAGTTGTGCTAGGCACTCTGGTCATTGCATACATTTATTAATTTACTTGTTTGCATCTTGTTATATTGAGAGAAAAAGGGAGAAAGCTTTGTTGCAAATTTTTAACTCTGGGTGATGCTGTAATAGCAATGTTCAGGCAAAATTTAATTTTAATTATTATTTTTCTAGTGTTATTATTCCACTGTCCACAGTATTATTTTTCTAGTAAAGACAAATCACTTTCTGCCTTTGATCAGTTACAGAAGATCAATCTATAAATGAAGTCAAAATACACAGAAAAATATTTCCTCTAAGTTCAGTGCACAAAGGAAGATTATTCGATGACACTGATGGCATGACACGGTGTCCAGAATCACTTAAATGTATTTATTTTCATAGCATGGAGCTGGATCCTTTCTTTATCTCCTTTAGCAACTATTTGATCCCTCCAGTGTTTATTTTACAGCATACACAGAGAATAGTAATATGTGAGATAAATTCAACATTCCAATTTTATTAAAATCGTAATCCTATAAACACTGAAAGCCCCAACCCCTGCTAATTACTGTAAAAGACGAAGAATCAACATAACAGAACTACAGTTCACATCAGTATCCTTAGGAGTGTTGCAAAGGTTACTTATAACGATTTGGTCTGGAGAGTAAGCAGCATTGGCAGATGGGTTTGCTTTTCTCTCCACATTCTCTAAATTTGATTATTTCACAAATGACCCCATGTTCAAAGCAATTGAATTGTTATTTTCCATAAGCAACTGAAAGACTGCATGTTAGATCAAATGCAACTGGATTAGCAGCTGACTCATAAATGGTTGTGCTGGGCACTCTGGTCACTGTATATATTTATTAATTTACTTATTTGCATCTCATATTGAGAGAAAAAGGGAGAAAGCTTTGTTGCAAAATTTTAATCCTGGCTGATGCTATAATAGCAATGTTCAGGTAAAATTTTATTTTAAATTAAGTTCCTTCTGTGGGTCCATACTAACATTAGTTTTATACTTATTTCATATGGTAAAACTTATCATTACATATTCTTGGTATCAAAAATAAAAAACATTTCATTAACATTATTGAAATGTTATCCCATTTTATAATTATTTTCCAAAATATATTTAAAACACATTCACATTTGGATAAATATATTTGTATAGGAATCTTATGGCATACTTTAAGACACATATGAATAATTTTATGTATTAGCAAAGATCTTTATTTCATTTTATTTTATTTTTTGTTTTAGTACAGGGTCTTTAGGGTATATAGGGCCTCACTACACAGATTGGACTTGCAGTGATTCTTCTGCTTTCAGCTTCCCAAGGGCTGGGATCACAGTTACACGTCACCACGCCCAGTCTCAGTTCTATCTCAGTGCACCTTGGGGAAAGAGGCCAGCGCTGCATGCCAGGGATCGAATCCTGACTGCAGCGTCTGCCTAAGTATGTGCTGTAGTCCACTGAGGTGTCTGGATGGCCCAGGATCTTTATTAATTCAGTAAAAAACACTGGAATTATGTCAAAAAGATACCTTCTTCTTCTTCTTTTTTTTTGGCCGTACCGGAGATTGAACTCAGGAACCTATGCTTGCCAGGCAGGCACTTATTCCACTGAGCTAACTCCCCAGCCCAGGGGGTATCTTCTTTAGGTATAACTTCCCTAAAGACACAATAAAATACGCTTAAGTTACTTTGTGTATATACATAAATTGCCCATTTATTAAGCATTACTATATTTAAATTGGAATGTAAACATTGAAGGTGTAGCAGTGATTTACTGAAATTGGCCTCAGCACAGTTGGTTAATTAAATGTGTTTATTTACAAACCCATAATTGGCTTCTGATTAAAGGATAAAACATTTGTAGAAAATACTGAAAATGGAAATACCGGAAGAACTTCATAGAGAGCTGCTTGTGCTGACCTTAGGCACATTCTTCGGTTTGGCCTTTTTTTTTTTTAATCTTTCCTTTGAAAGCAAACATCATCAATTACTTTTCAAACAAGGTGATTTTTACTATTCCAATAGAGACTTGAAACAGTACTTGCTTTAATTTGACTGGTGATTTGAGCCAAACTTAAATATAATTAAAAGGAAAATCTTGAATTGCATAAAATTTCTATAAGCAGCCTTTATTATTGAACGAATATATTTATATTGTATGCTACAGGTACAATGTACAAAATTATAATCTAATACTATGTGTCTCCACTATTCTGAATACAACAAATCATTTATTGTTAATAAATAGAAAAATATTAAATATAAATAAGCTTAGATATACCATAATATAATTTATAAATATATCTTACAGTATTAGCTAATAACTCAAAAAATAAAAAATCTGAAAATTTATTGAAAAGCAAAATTGAGTTAGTAAACAGATTCATTGGGTCTTGCTTATGAAAAAAATTGCAAATTTTAACTATTATTTTAAGAGGCATTCAGTAAATAAATACGTAAAGTGAAGAAATTTCAAATGTATTCATAATATTCAGTTGTTCATTATATCCCATTATATCACAGATTGGTTGTATAATTTGTTGAAGTTAAATATTGGCTTAAGTCTTGGAAATATGACTTGAATAAAACCAGAGAACTTCATTTTACTTGTGAAGTTTTAATTTTTTCTCTCCTAACATATTTTGTGATGCAATTTTTTCTCTTTTTTTATACTTTTTCTTTTTTTTAGGGCAGGGTATATAGGGGTACAGGGTCGTACTACTAGACTGGACTCAGTGATTTTCCTGTTTACAGCCTCCCAAGAGCTGTGATTACAGGTGCACACCACCATACCCAGTCTCAATCACTGTCTCAGCACTACCTGAGGGTGGGGCCTTCATGGCAAGCTGGGGGATTGAACTCCTGGCGCCTGAGTATGCCAAAGAAGGGGCTTTCATTTACTGAGCTATTTGGCCAGCGTTTTATGCATTTTTTTTCGAAATACCTAGTATTGCTATGGTTTCCATTTAAGGTTTAAATGAACAATTAAATACATGATAAAGCCCACTACTTGGAAAAGCATATACACAATATTTCTAAGTATCTTCTCCGGATGCCCCTTTGGAATTCTATTTTTCAGTTAATAATTAATTAATGTACTTATTTAGGGTTTACATAAGAATAAACCAAATCAATGAAATGAAAACATTCATAGAATTTTACGTGTTTATATAAGCTTCCAATTAAGCAAACAATTTAATAAGATACAATATTCTCCTTCATGGACATTTGTTTAAGTATATTTTAAGAATGTGTGTGGGGCTGGCCAAATAGCTCAGCAGATTAAAGTGCCTGCAAGTAGGCACAGGAGCTAGGGATTCAATCCCCAGGCCTGGCGGTTCGAACCCTGGGCCTAATGTGCTGGCCCTGCCCCTGGAATGAAGGGAGACAGCAATTGAAACTGGGTGTAGTACCACTCACCTATAAGCCCAGCTCTTGGGAGGCTGTAAACAGGCGGACCAGTACAAGTGTGATCTAATAGTGAGACCCTTAACACCCTGTATATCCTTCTTTAAAATACAAAAAAAAAAAAAGAATTTGTGTGAAGTGAATTGAAATATAAACATTTATAGTATTTTTCTTCAGGATGTTATTTAATAATTCAATTACATTGCAAAATAAGTAAACACAGAATATATCCTGTGCATTGTAACTATGTTTGTCAACACATAGTTTGCCTTTTCAGTTCAATCCTAATAAGAACTATTCTATGTTGTTGTGGATATTGAGAAACTGATTATAAAATTTACATAGAAACATAAGTGGCCAAGAATACATGAGGCTCATTTATTAAAACCATTTCAGCTAATGTAATTATTTTGTATTATGCAAGGTACAAAGGTTTTAAGATAAGTATATGCATGTTTCCATAATCTTTTAATTTAATTTAATTTTTTTCACTATCTAAATACAGAAAAACATTTCTTTAGTGGATGAAAAATTCAACTATCTATAAGCTGTAATATTTCATCATAAGCAATATAAATGTATTCTCTAGTATGATCTACTATTATGAAAAATGTAAAATAACCTTCCTGAAAATAGCTAACTTTCATTGTTAGATTTCATGAAAAATGAAAATATGATGTTTAATTTGAAAAACTGAATAACATCAATTTTTTTACAATTTATTTATATTTTAATGAGAAAAAATAATAAAAAGCAATGCCACTAACTTCAAAACAGGATAGTAAGAGAGTAACAGTGATTAATATATTGCTTATAGTTTTCATCACATAGTTGCTCAGATTCCAAGATACAGTCCTAAAAATTTAATTAAACAATAGAAGCGTACATCTTTCTTTTTGGGGAACTAACAGAAATTAGTAGTGCATGGATATTTTATCTTATTTTTATACAATGAAGTGTTACTCTGCTATAAAGAAGAATAAACTTGAGACTTCTATAGATAAATGGGTATAACTTGAGGCCATCCTCATATGTGAGATAAATCAGACTCGTGTGTAAACATTTATTGTCTTCCTAGCTTAAGAAGCTATTCAGATGAATGTTTATGTGCACATGGACCTTGTATTATGATGGCTACAAATGACCATTCCTTGACAAAGCAGTGTGATGTATTATAAAAGTTTAAGGACCAGGGAGATGGCTCAGAAGAATAAGCACAAGGGCCTGAGATCAATCACTCATTCTTCCAAAAAAAAAAAAATTGCCATATACTGGACTAACTGTAGCCAACAAGACTAAAAGTTATACAAAGTGGGTTGGGTATGAAAAAGCGATGATGATCTTCCATGATTTCATCCAATAAAAAGTGTAGGGGATAATGTTTGATAACTGTATTCTGGAAGACAGAACCAAATTAGGAAGAGTGAAAATAAAGAAGAGCAGAGATAAGTGGGGTTATGCTCATGTACCTTGGAATATATCCTGTCTTGACTATTTAATGTTTGTCCTCTTGAGTGGCATTTTAAGAAAAATCACTTGAATTTTTCAGGGCTAATGATGTATTGGACAACTTTCTGGGATGGAGTTGATAAACACATTTTAAGAAGTGTTGTTACCCCTGAAAGACTTAGAAATCTATAAAAATTAGAAATCTCTCACTAACAGAGCATAATACAACATGTGAGAAGGTAAGTCTATGCACAGGAGGCCTTATCTCTGACCTCTGACATCCAAAAAATTGATATGATAGATGTTTTCCCTTGCTGTAAAAGGAACAAATATATTAAGAGAAGATAAAAGTGTATATGGAATAAATTTTTAAATATATATATATATATATATATATATATATATTACATTATAGCTTTGATATAATGAAAGTTAATATTCCAGAGTGGCCAAGACCATCATTTGTTCAAATTTTGTGTAGTAATCTGTGAGAATAAATGGAATTCATTGTGAAACATCATTTCTTCCTGCTAATGTTCAGGTTAATGCTCAAAACAATGAATTTAATACAACACTGAGGGGTATACTAAAGGATTTCACATTAATACTTGAAGTTACATTTGCTTTAAATCAGAATATATTTTCCTGGGTTCAAATAATATTTTTTAATTGATCACAGCATTTCCTGAGAACAAAATACTTCAGAGAGAGTAGATTGTTTAGCACATATGTAAATCTAATATATTCACAAATCATTAAACTGCCATTTAAATGTCAGGTTACCAGTCAGTTTCCCACCTGGATCTTTAGGCTTACTAATTAATAAACTAATTAGTTTATTCAAATAAGTAAAATTACTACAGATCTATTCAATAGAAGAAATCATACTGAAGTTACTGGAAGTTATTCAGTAAGAAAGTACTATTTTGCATGTCGATCATCAATTATCATACATTTTATTTGGAGACTATGGTACAATATGTTTCTTTCTATATTTATATGTAGAAATTCATCAATTTCTTTAATGCTGCTTGTCATTCAAAGTTCATATGTTGAAATTCCAGTGAGATCACTTCTGATATAACTTCATTATTTATTATGAGCTAGTAATTAATGTTTATATTATTTTTCAATCTTCTATTGTGTGAATATTTTATTTATTGCCATTTTAATTTTTTGTTTTTATTTTTTAACGTAATTGATAGAGGGCTTCACTACTCAGCTCAGACTCATAGTGATCCTCCTGTTTTCAGCCTCCCAAACTCTGGGATTATAGGCCTGCACCACCACACCTGGTCTCAGTGGCCGGCTCAGCACACCCAGGGGCAGGGATGGTGCCACATGTGGTACCCAGGATTGAATCCTGATCCCTAAGCTTCCATAAGCACTCATGTAGTCTGCTGAGCTATCTTGTCAGATCTTTGTTGCTATATTATTAATGCATTTTATAATAATTATATTGAGATAACTGGGTGATGTATATGAAGCTGATTTAGTGAAATGTATATTTACTATACAGCAAAAATAAAAATTTCTTCACATACCCTCTGTTCTGGAGCAAGATTAATTAGTCAAGATCATTAACTGGGCTGAAATCAAGATGTCTACAAACTGGAATTCTCAGGTGAGAATTTGGGGGAAATTCTTTCCGATTTCCTGTTCTGTGTCAACTTGATTCAGTTTATTTGTAAGACCAGCGTTCCTGCTTTCCCACTACTAGACACTTTTGGGTTCTAGATGATCAATTTGGGTTCTAGATCCTAATTTTCGTACTTCTCATATGCCCCTTCATTTTTCATTCTGTCAGATCTTCACAGTTTCAGACAGAGAAATTTTCTTATGCTAGTCAAAGAAAAATCCCTGGTTTAAAGATATTTGGTTTTTGGTCTACATACCTAGTCAGTTACCTATTTTAAAGCCTAACTACCATGTACTGCAGCTGAATTAGAAGAGTAAAACTCACAATAATCCCTATCTCAGGGATCATTCATGAGAGTTATAATTGGTGAACAGAAAATTTAGGGGTCATCATAAAATTCTCTCCACCACAAACACCAAGTACCATCCATAATTTACCTCTTCTATGTTTGGTTGTGGAGTTTTCTGACTTTCAAATGTAGGCAAAAATTTGCGAGCTTTTGTTTTTAGTCCAGCCAACTTTAGTAACAAATCTTTTCCATGAAAGTTAGAAATGATCTCTGCACAGAAGTAGCCAGGAATGAAAACATCTGTTAAAAGAATTCACTGTTGACTAAACATGTGTGTATCTGACTGAATTTTTAGTAAATATTGAATATGTCTACTACAAAAATTGTCCACTATAATGGCTTACAGTAACAATAACTATTTAAATATAAAAATGTGTAATACATAACTTTGATATTTGGAGCTTTAATTTCTCTTACTTTCTTAATGTTTTATTATAAATTAATTTTTCTTGAAATATCAAGTGCTATAATATTTATATTAGCTTCATGACTTTGCTTATTAAGATAATTATTTTGTTTATGCTCAGTTAGAATTTTCCATTTTATAAACATAATAATTTAGGTTCTGTCTTGTACTTTGAAATATTCTATGCAGTTGAATATTTTTTGGTTTTCACACATACATGATCTAATTTCTGTTATTAGCCTATTACCATAATTCAGATTTTAATTGTGTTAATCAAATTATTTTATTCAGTCTTTTTTAAATTTATTTTTTACTTTGTTGAAGTACAAATATCAATCACACAGTTTTAAGACACCTTAACAAGACAGATTTGATAAATTAATATATTGCAAACTGTTTTCATAATGTTTTGGTATCGTACAAGGTGCATACATGATATTATACTCACAGACATTATTATAGCAAATGTCTCTTTTCAGTAAATTAAGAGTGTAGCTGTTTACTTATCATATTTTTTATATCTGAATTATATTAAAAATTCAATAATTATTTTCCTGGTGGATGACCATAGTACTAGAAGACGACATAATAGCCTGTCCAACCACCATCAGTGCAAATCTTGCCTCTCATAGGATTATATAGAAGCACAGCGTTATCTATCCCAACTGTACCATCTATACACACACATCATGATTTTTTCTTTCTATACCTCTTCCTTTGTCTACACCTGTCAAAGGTGGGCACTCCATTATCATTCAACTAACTTAGGTGCTTGAAATCGACAACACAATCCAACACAGTCCAGCATTCCAAAATAGTAAGTTATTCAAAGAAGTTGTCGAACATAGCCATTTACAGCTCAGCTTCCTATTATGGCCCCACGATGAATATTTCATTTTTATACTTTTCTGCTGGATGGTTAAGACCTAGATAGAGCAAGACTTATATACCAACACATGTACTTTATGTTTCTTATGTGGTCAGTGAAGTCCCCTCAGGGTTTATCTTGTAGTCCTGTACATTATTCTTTAGATCCTTTGTCTGTGTCATCCGTGTGGATGAGTCATGGCCAATGCTTGACCAGTTTGCTCTCTGTGAGAGCTTGAGAGAAAGTTTTGTCTCCATGTGACTCTCCCGAGGCACACTTTAGAACTTCAATCTCTTTCCTCTGTGGCTCCATAATCTCCTTATTCAGAAAATTTGGAGCTCAACTGAGTTACATGATGTTGCAGTACAGGTTCTCCTATGTTCTGAGTCTTCGCTGACCTTGAAAGACTAGGCCCAAAATGTTGGCTGGCCTTGTGGCTCTTCTATTTCTCCAACTTTGATCTGTGAACTCAGGTTGTTAACCATCCAGAAGAAAAGCTGAGTAATATCCTGCAGCGTATGCCATTCACTTTGCCTTATCGGACTGAATTGATTTTAGTTGTTGTTGTACATTTCCTTTTGTATTTCTGTTTTTCACTAGTTATACTAGGGAAACTATACAATATATTTACACATGTGTGTCTGGTTTATTTCACTTATGAGTATATGTTCAAGTGGCATGCACTTCAGTATTAATGCTTCAAACTTATCATTCATAATAGCTGAGTAATACTCCATTATATAGAAATACCACATCTGTTTCAACCATTCCTCATGTGATGAACATCTTGGTTGTTTCCAAGATTTTGTTATCACACATTGCGCTGCTATAAATAAAGGTACACATATGTCACTGAATGGGATTTCTAGTCCTGCTCTTTTGAGGAGTCTCCACACTGACTTCCACAATGTTTATACCATTCTACATTCCCACCAGCAGTGGAGAAGTGTTCCCATTTCCCCATAGCCTCTCCAACATTTGCTGTTGGTTGATTTCCTTATGATAGCCATTCTTTCTGGAGTGAGATGGTATCTCAGTGCTGTTTTATTTGCATTTTACTGATGACTAGTGATGTGGAGCATTTTTTCATATATTTATTTGCTTCTTTAATTTTGTCCTCTGAGAAGGGTGTATTCGTCTCAGATGTCCATTTCTGAATTGGGGCTTTAAATTTGAGGGCCCTGTTACATCTTCGTTCTTTATATACTCTAGATAGTAGTCCTCTGACTTATTGCTTATACATTAGGATTTTTTCAAAATTTGTGGGTTGTCTTTTCACTCTGTTGACAATTTCTTTTGACATGCAGAAGCTCCTTAAGAAGAGTTGATCCCAGTTGTTGATTCTTTCAAGTGCTTCCCGTGCAAATATATGTTTGTTCATGAAATCTTTACCTACCCCTATGTCTTCAAGAGTTCGTACTACTTTCTCTTCCAGGAGATTGAGTGTTTCTGTGTTAATGTTTAGATCTTTAATCCATTTTGACTTTAAATAGTACATGGTGATAGAGCTGGGTCAAGTTTTAGTTTTTGGAATGTAGAAAGCCATGTTTTCCAGCACCATTTGTTAAAGAGGCTATCTTTCTTCCAGTGAGCTTGTGTAGCACCTTTGTTGAAGATAACATAGCTGAGTGTTTTCTTAGATGCCTCTGCATTTTCTAATCTATTCCACTGATCCTCAGGTCTGTTTTGTTGCCAATACCATGTTGTTATTATCACAGTGGCTTTGTAGTATAATTTTTAATGAGGAATTGTGATACCTCCTGCCTTGTCTTTATTGGCAAGATTGTCTTTGCTATTCTAGGTCATTTGTGGTTCCAAATAAATTTTAGGATTGATTTCTCTATATCTGGGAGGTATGTTGGTGGCAGTTTGATAGGGATTTCAGGATTGCATTAAATCTGTATAGCAATTTTGGGAGTATGGCCATCTTCACAATGTTTGTTCTTTCCATCCAGGAACATGGAATACCTTTCCATTTTCTGAAATCCTCTATAATATCTTTTCTTAGGGCGTGGTAATTTTCTGTGAAAAGATATTTGACTTCCTTGGTTAAGTGATTCCCAAGGTATTTCGTTTTCCGTGGTGCTATTGTAAAAGGTATTGTTTCTATTGTTTCCCTTTCAGTGTGCTTGTTATCTGTGTAGAGGAATGCTATTGATTTTTGAGTACTGATTTTGTATCTTCCTATGCTACTGAATTTCCGTATCAGTTCTAGTAGTTTCTTGATGGAATTTTTGGCATCTTCCAAGTAAAGTATCATGTCTTCTGCAAATAGTGATACTTTAACTTCTTTACCTATTCTTATTCCCTTTATTTCTCCCTCTTTTCTAATGGCTGTTGCTAAGGATTCCAAGACTATATTGAATAGGAGGGGTGATAGAGGATATCCGTGTCTTGTACCTGATTTAAGAGTAAAAGATTTCAGTTTTTCCCCATTTAGCATTATATGAGCCTTTGGGTTGTCATAGATGGCTTTTATTAAGTTAAGATAGAGTCCATCTATTCCAATTGCTTTACTTCTAATATATAACTTTCAATATTCATTTCCTTGTCCTGTTCATAGCCAGTACTATTCTTTTTTTTTTTTTTTTTAACAAGGACTGCTTTTTATTCATTAATTTTTTTTTGGCAGAACGAGGGATTGAGCTCAGGCCCTTGCACTTGCACATGAAATGCTTATTCCACTGAGCCATCTTCCTGGCCCATTACTATTTTATAGAAATTTATATTTCTTTTTTTTTTTTGTTAGTAAAACTGGAGATTGAACTCAGGCCTTTGAACTTGCCAGGGAAGTGATTATTCCACTGAGTCATCTCCCCAGTTCCTAGAAATTTGCGTTTCTTAATTATTTATAGAATCATTGATTTTTTTAAATTTACTGTAGACATTCAGCTTTTACAACATTCTCTTAAAATGATATAAGCTTTCCTCTTCAACACAGGTTGTATTCTGATTTCTGCAGGTTATAGAAAATGTTTAATTTCTCACATTTTTTCCTAATTGCCTTTAAATCTGACATGTTATCTTTTGTCTTTTCTGCTTCTCTTTTTACTTTTCTCTTTTTTTTAACACACATTAACATTCCTCTTCATTGTGCAATTTTCTTAAAATGGAAATCAATGTGACATCAAACAGAAAGAATTTATGTTGAATTATGTATTTTAGTAACTTTAACAGCTCACTAAATCAAATAGTATATTTTGGTAACCAATGGTCCTTGCATATTTTTTTCCTGTACATATCTTCATCCTTATGTCATTTGGTGCTTTTGTAGGAAAGTATCATACGTATGCATATCATGAGGTTATTATATTGCCATGAGATATTGCTACCTAGTGCGGTCCTGGCGTGGGAATGAAGAAATACTCCTGGAGACCTTGTGGGCAGCTGCTTCCTTTAGCTGGCTGTCCAGCAAGAATCCACCAGTTGTCCAGGTTCCTGCAACCCAGCGGCAATGGGCACATGAGGTTTGCCAGATATTTCTTATTTTATGAATTTAGAAGAGTTTTTGAACCATTTAATGTACAATTGAGTGGTATTTACCTTTCTTTTGTTTGTCATGGAAAGATCAACATATATAAGTGTCATATAGAGTGCATGTGTTTGAGGCTTGTCACAGATTCTATTGAGGGATTTCAGTCTAAGTGTCTGGGATGTTGGTCAGTGATAGAGAGCTTTTTAAGCATCGGATTTTTGGTGTTGCAATAAAAATAGAAATTTTCATCATAAAATAATAATAAATAGTTGAAAAGATAGATGGTTGGTGTTCAACCTGATCTAAACATTGAACATCATATATATGTCTCATATTCCCTAGTAATTTATAATTTTGTGATTTTTATCTATCAGTTCAATTTAATTCTAATTTAAAAAGTGAATTTATTTATTTATTTATTTATTTATTTATTTATTTATTTATTTATTTATTTATATTTTTTGTCTCTTGAATGCCATGTTAAGAAATCTATTTACACTGCAACTTTTCAGGGCCCGCCTGATAGCTCAGCGGATTAAACACACCTGCTTAGGCAGAGCATAGTGGCCGGGATTTGATTCCTGATGTGCCTTGCAGGCCCTGCACTGAGATGTGTTTGAGACTGGTGATTGAGACTGGGCATGGTGGTGTATTCCTATGATGCCAGCACTTTGGAGGCTGTAAACATTCCCAAGAATTACTATGAGTAGTATCTACATAGTGAGACCTTGAAAACCCTGTAGACCCGGCCCTAAGAGCAGAAAAAATAAAATAAAATAATAAAGTACCACTTTTCCCTATAACCTTTATCTTTTTTACATTAAGTTGTAGAACAGCTTAATGACCACATCCATAATAGGGAATTTGTACCTGTCTATGATATAACCTGACTTTATTTTTTACCCTATTGCCCTGTCCTCTTCCTTATTTACAAAAGTTGTTTCCAGTTTTTCTTCTCTTGTTTATTATTTCTTTTCCCTTCCTCTCTCTCCTCCTCTCTTGTTCCTTTTCCTATTTGAGTATTTTGTTCCTATTCCACAGCAATTATATAACTTTTTCTGTATTTGCATTTTCATTTTTTTGCACCAGAGAAACAAAGCTCTGTTTACACACAAAGTAAAAGAATAATTTCACCTTTTTATCTTGCTAGCTTTGTTTTAAGTGACATGGACACATTAGAATAGAGATAAAATTACTAAAGAAATGAAAGAACTTTGTTAACATAGAACATGCAATTGTTATCTGTAAGGTTTAGGAACCAAGTAAAAATAAAGATTAGATGCATTAGAAATGCTTTCAGGAAAGAAAAGGAACATGAAGAACGCGCATGATTTGTTTGCTCACTGTTTGGGAAACTGGTGTGTGACATGCACGACATGAAAGGATGTGAACCCGGGCAAATTTTACGAAGAAGCTGTTTCACAGGAAGTCTCTATAAAGGTTTTTACTCTCATAGCAGCACTTTCTGTGCACACATAGACACAAAAAAAGACGACTGTATTCATTGGGATTTGAGATCTTGCAAGAAAGTTCTTATTTGGCTTCTTATTCACTTTAAACCTATTCAAATCATTGAGGAAATACACAGATTAAACATCCAAATGATATATTTAAATTCTGACTTATTAAAATAATTCTCCCTCTTTACCTCCTTCTAAAATTTAAGCATTGTTGAATATTCAGTTATCGGAACATGGCATAAATGCATTACAAATTGTACTTTAAAATATTTCTCTTTAAAAAGCAAGAAAACAAGAATTTGAAAACCTTTCAGATTGGGCAAGAAATGGTAGTAGTCTTCAACATGTCTTCATTAATTTCTTGATCATATTCAATGATAGGCAAATAATAAAATAATATTTTTATTTTATTAAAGCATAAAGTGCATTATTATTTGTCTTTTATAATTCATGATTAACTTCAAGATAACAAATACATATATTGTTTTCTAGCAATCTTGTTAGCAGTAATTTACCATACTAATATTTTCATATATCAGAAA
Source organism: Ctenomys sociabilis (assembly GCA_004027165.1). Lineage (NCBI taxonomy): Eukaryota > Metazoa > Chordata > Mammalia > Rodentia > Ctenomyidae > Ctenomys > Ctenomys sociabilis. The sequence goes on along the minus strand of PVKA01003757.1, from coordinate 81,550 downwards.
AATAAATATATAGTTCTTAACTATATTATTTGTAACGGAAGTAAAACTAGACCTCCCAAAATTGGAAACAAAATAAGGTAATTTTGCAGAGTTATCAGGCAAAACATATTTGAAACAGTCGCACACAGATAATGTGTATCTTGAAAAAGAATGAAATCATTTGAGTATAAGAATTTTGTCCCATAAATATTGGGTTTAAAAAGCAAGCTGCACATCAGTTTGAATAATATTGTTTCCTTAAATAATTGAAAAAATATGATCATTTTCTTTTGCTTTAAATATATCAGAAAGTTTACTTATAAAAGTGATAATTTAGATGCCAAGGATGAAAATGGGGTGATTTGAGAGCACCAGGGAACAGAATAGTAATTTTGAACTCTTTCTAGTGTTAACTTTAAAATAAGTGAAATTATTTGCTATGCAAATTATATCTTAGAAACAAAAATTTTACTGAATATGGAATTTACAGTAATGAAATTTTTAGGTGCTTTTGTCACAAAACATACATAACAAAACTATTCCATGAGGACCTGATATATAGCTCAGAGCTCAGGAGTGCAGCGCCTGCTAGGCAAGCACAAGGTCTTCAGTGCAGTACCTGGCACACTTAAAAAAAATGTTAATTTGTTTTCATAATATGTTGTATACATTAAGCATGCATAATAAGTTTTATTTAAAAAACACAAATGTAGGTTAAAAATTATTTAAATGTAATCATTGCTTTCACTTTTTTAAACATAGTCTTTCAGTGAAATCCTGAAGTGAGGTCAAAGATATAATACTTATAAGAAAAATTTCATGAAGTTTGATTAACAAGCATACAGCACAGCATAGAGCAAATGATAAAGAAATTAAAAACATGGGGATTAGACAAATAAAATTGTAGAGGAGAATATGAAATAATAACAAAACTTTAAAATTATTAATCTATGTTTTTCCTTTACTTATACAAATGTAAGTTTGGAACTTCATAGTCTTTTTTTTTCTTTTCCAATTTTTATATATACAGCTTTGAAATTGACTGCTGTATGAATGTTTATTCTGAAAGATAATAGAGGTCTATCTGATAACAGTTTTATTTTATTTCATATGACTACTCAAATTCCACTTCCTTAACATAATAGTAGGGCTTAAGTGCATTTTTATTTTAAACATATATAGCATAGCTTACCAAAATACTCATCTGAATCTATCTTAAGAGTTTATTTCTGTCAGCCAGAATAGGTTTCAGAGCTTGTTTAAAAAACATAAAAGAAAAAAAAAAAAAAAAGATAAAGATTCTTGAATGTTTTCCAAATGCAGAAATAATATACTTTTGATGTTTTTATGCAATTATGCTGATGATAAGCCAAGATAATAGAAGAATAATTTTATTGTACATATAATTTTAATTTGTGTTTATAAATATACTTTCAAAATCAGAATATATGTATGTATACAATAAATATTTTAAACTTCTAGTATGCATAGACTTATACTACTAGCAACTAAAAATATATTGTATTAATTTTAGGCAACTTAGGGTATTATACTTGCTACTTGTTCCTTTGTTGTAAGTCTGCATCATGATGAGAAATTCATATATATCCTGTGATATGCATAGATGAACATATATGTGCATATTTTCAATTGTTCCTTAGTTTTTCTTATATGTGTTTTTACTATGTTAACCAATCCTTTTTAATGGTTACATTTTATTTACTATTGTATTTCATTTTATGATTCACTATAGTGTATATGAAGTATAATAAGTAAATCTATGTTGAAGATAAAATCTGAACGATGTTTAACACTGATAAATATTACAAAGTGACTATTCAGTATTTTATATTTTTTTTACTTTGTACTCTAATCTGTGTCAAATCTAGTGTTTTGTCATTTATAGGTTTTGCAGATATTCCCTGAGAACAATCTCTTTTCATAGTGTTTTAGTTATTTACTTTGATCACTTTTTATAATTTTCTATATTGTCCTTGAACATGCTTCTCTCAAAATTTTAATGGCAACAATTTTACTGTTATCAGAATTTAAAACTTGTTTATACACGTAATAGGCAGATGCTGTACTTCACATATCCACTTGCCATTTCTCTCTCAATTATGAGACTAGTACTTTGAGATTATCATTTTTCTTACAAGAAGAAAAAGGTGACCATGGCCTTTCAGAACATCTGCCTTTTCTCCATCAGTCCTCGAATCTAAATTTTGAGTTGTTGAAAATAATTGCGGTGTCTTCAGTACTTTAGAAAAGTTCATCGGTTGTTAATGGAATCAGAATTAAGAACTGGAAGACAATTTCTTGGCAAAACCCTGTCTTTACTACAAGAAAGTATAGAAAGAAATACATTTTTTTCCCTAGCTTTATCAGTGTTTGTGCTGTTGTGGAAACTTTGGATTGAGATAGTCACTCCTACAGTGGTCTAAAGATGAGATTTATTTAATCAACAGCATAATGTATGAAGGTCAATAGGTGTGGTTGATTTCACGGTGATACAAATGTCAGCGAAGTATTACTGCACAGAGTTTATTGTAATTGTACCAATATTACTGCAACAGGAATGCTGCATTTTTATGTTCAACACCATTGCTACATATGCGAAAGCATCAGCATATGTCTTGAAGATATTGTATACATTTTCCTAGTCAGCATTCCTCTAGGCTATTATAATGTAGGGATTTTTTGTCATTCATTTTATGTAGCACGTCCACTAATTTTTTATGCATCACAGTTTTGAAAATTCAGTGAATATGCTCAAATCAAATAATATACATATTTCATGGAAGAGTTTTAGAATTTTTATGCTTCAAGGTGGTATTTGGGGAGAACTTGATTGATGCTAAGCATTGTGATATACAGAATCCCATTTTAAAATAGCCTTAAGAAGTTGGTAGTGTTATGTGCGTTTTAGGAAAAAGCAAAAAGAACTTTGAGTTTTGCTTGCCAAAGATTACACTGCTATGAATTTCAGAGCTGGGACTAAGCACAGAGCTTAGAAGAGACATCTGTGAAATTACTCATTAATGATGCATTAGCTCTACACTCCTTCTCTGATAGAGCTATTTATATATTTCTTTACATGTTTATTTGCTTTTCATAAGACTTGATCACAGTGTACCAGCTTAAATATAAAGCTTGTATTTGAAGACTTTCATATTTCAGATTCCTAATAATTTCTATCATTTCCTCTCTCTATTTTTCCCAGAAATGAATTGTCTAATGCCTAGATTTCCTACTTGCAATTCATATAGACTATTTAAACCAATTTTTTGTGAGAGTGCAGTTGCTTTACTTCAAACTAGTATTTCTTATTATACATCTGTTAACCTCTTAAAGGAAAAAAGAAACTTCAGCACATATTAGACACATCATCCAGTAGCCCTTTGCATCGTAATTTTAATTTTAGAACATAAACACACTTATTTCTACAGATTTTTGTATTTTCTTTAAGAAGTCTAAGTTCAATCCAATTCTTTCTGCCTCTCAAATAATGCATTATTTATTTTAAAAGATAGTGGACTTTAAATTAAATATATAGCATTTACCAGGATATCAACAGCTTGACTGAAATAGTCACTCCTTCAGTGGGCTAAAGATGAGATTTATTTAATCAACAGCATAAAGTATGAAGGTGAAGAGGTGTGGCTGATTCCACAGTGATGCAAATGTCAGTGAAATAGCATCAATACTGCTTATGAGAAATTAGAACATAGCTTTGTTTGTCCAAATCTGATTTTTCTCAGGACTCAGTTCCTTTACTACTTGTTTCTCAAACTCTTGTCACTAATCCACATGAAAGTGAAATAATACTTATACATAACACACGAAATCCTCCATGCTATTTATCTTTCTTCCTCCAAGCCTTCATCTTCATATATTGGCAATAATATAGAATTTTTTTTAACTTACTCTCCACATCAATAGGCTAATCATTCTTCTGAATTCATTTTTAGGCTTTCAAATTGTATGCATATATTATAGAAATATATAGTATTATTGTACTACAGAATTAGGTGCAGAAAATATAATAGAATCTTTTTCTGTTCTGTTCTTGTACAATTATTGTTCACTCTGTCATTTTGTTAGTAAACACAAATAGCTTGGTAATAAATGGACAAATGAGTTGAACAAATAAGTGCAAATAATATTAAATATATGAAATAATTGTTCAGCATCTTTACCCATAAGGGAAATGAAACTCCAATACCCCATGAAATTTCTTATCACCTTGATTAGAATAGCTGAAATCAACAATGAATGTCAGAAATATGGTGAGAAAAAGAATCCATTGACACTATAAGTGAAAATATAAACCAAAGCAGCCACTATAGAGATCAGAATGGATGGTCTTCAAAAACCTAGAAAGAGCTCCCATTTGTTCCAGCTCTGTTACTCTTCACTACTTGTTTTTTTTTTTTTTTTTCTACCAGAAGAATAACAGCCCATGCTATAGAGTTAACTGCTCAGCCACATTTAGGCCAGTGCAGTTCACAACAGCTATGCTATGGTAATAGCTATAGAATAACTGGAATAACAATGTGGCATAATGCACAGTGGAATACTATTAACCAAAACAGAAGTAAGAAATCATGTCATCAATCATCAAATGATCTTACATGCAAATAGAAATCTGCCAAAGAGAACCCATTATTCCATATAAGTTATAGCACTAAAGGAAAAGCTGATGAGTTTATTCATAAATTTAGCCTGCGATTTTAATTATTTTCTAATAAAAATAAGTCACAGAACAGCATTGATAAAGGCTGTGGTAAATAATTTTGGTATGTATTTAATTATTGCAAAATATGTATGCCTTAGAAGACATCTCCATTTTTCCCCTCAAAAGAGCACTATTTCCTCTTTGAGCACATATCCTGTCATTGCCACTTTCTGCAGCAGTTCTGTCAATACTCTTCTGTGAAAGTCTTCAGTTGAACTACTGTGGCTTTCTTGATTCTGGAAAGGATTCAAATAGCATACTCTTTTTTGTTTTTTGTATTGTTTTCTTTTTTATTTTATTTTTCATTTCTTTAATGCAAAAATAAAACAGTAATGAAAAAGTCACAAAACAGATTAGCAGGACAGTTACAATAAATAATACATTGCTCATTGTTGTCTCCCTAGTGGTTATTCAGAGTACAAGGTGCAGACATGATATCATCCCTAAACAATATTAGTACAAACATTTCTTCTGATTGAAATAAGAGAAAGTAGCTATGTATGTATCCTAACTATTTTTTATATAGATATATAATTTTTTCAGTACAAATTAGTCTTTTATTCATATCCCCTATTTTCTTTCGTCAGAGATGTGTGTCCCATTGCTGTTAGAGAAGCTATATAGCTATACTGGCAGGACTCATCAAATGCAATACTCTTGCCAGAAATAGAAGTCAGCATCACAAGTGCCTGCCTAGCAAGCACAAAGTCCTGAGTTTGATATTTGGTACCCAAAAGATATTACAAAAATGTACTCTTCGTCATTTTGATTTAAGGGAAGACCCAGAAGACTCAGAGAACTAGATCTACTAAGTAAAAGGATGTAGATACACCCTAATATATTTCTATGATTCTGCCTTTCCATTAGCTGGCACTATACAGTAACATTCAATATGTTTTTTTTTTTAAAATAACAACTCATAAAGTCATTCATGAAAGACTTCCAGCACCACTTCAGAAAGTGATAATGATGGTGGGATGAATGTGTTTAAAATACAAGGACTGTCTAGTGTAGGATTTCTGACAGTATGTCTCTTAAGGTAATATTTTTAATGAAAAATTTTTAAAATATTCACCAAATATTTCAGTCATAAATTATAATTTCATATTTGTATAACAGCTGATAAATGCATGAAAAATAACTAGTTATTTCATAAAGTGGCAAGGACCTCAAATAGAATTTGATTATACATATCCCAAAGCTTACTAGAAAAATCTGGGATCTAGTCATGACCTTGACTCCAAGTACTGCTTTAGCAGTACTGAGGACAGTGAACATCAGTTTATCTTGAGTAGAATTATTATTATTATTGGAGAAAGGCTTTTGACAGCCTTTTGTCACCTTGAAATGAATCTTTGATGCAAGTAAAATTTGTGTATAAACATGAATTTTCCAACCATAAAGCACTATGAAAGTAAGTAAACTACGTAGTATTGGAGGGCTTCAATTATTTTTCAGTACAGAATCAATTTCTTTCTATTCCCATTTTACTTATTCAATATAATCTCAGGAATTGTAGTTGTACTTTTTTATTTCTTCTGTGCAAGTTACGGGATTTAATTTTCAAGTGACCTTGGATAGTCAAATATCTCTCTCCATTTCATCTGTTATTCATGCAACAATCTACACCAAGGTTCAAAATACAGTCAATGAATATGATGAAATAAATTTCATATGTTTTGAGCCCCAGTGACTTGTCAGAGACAGCACTGCCCACTCCGCAATCCTCCCCAATCCCATCCACGCCCGCCCAGGCAGAAAGACAGCGAGACCCACTCCAGCAGCCTACTGGATCCTGCCCACAACACACAGCCAGAGACTGGCCTGAGACAGTGGCTGAATCAGTGGTCTCCTGGATTCCACACCAAGCTCTCTCAGCCAGTGAGAATTTGCACGACTCACCAGGCTTCCCAGATCAGTGAGAGTGTGGTGAGTCTGAGGGAGAGCCATTGGCTTCTTCCTACATGCACTAACCAGATCCCCATCCGCAAGCCCTCCAAGCCAGTGACCCGCCTGAAACGTCAGGACCCACTCACCAGCACCTCCCCAGAACCCTGCCCTAAAACCCACTGAATGAGTGGGAATTTTCCCGATTCTCTGGGCATCCAAGTTCAGTGAGTGTAGAACTCCAGGCCCACCATGCCCAACAGACATTTCCCAGGGATTCCCTGCCTCCCCAGTCCTGATGGCCTGGTGAGAGCTCCAGACCCACCGTGCCAGAGAAACATTTCCAAGTGATTACTGGTCCCACCACACAGCCCCAGACCCAGTGCAGGATGGACTGGAGTGAGAACTCCAAGCCTGCCACGCCAGAGGGAATTTTCTAAGCAATGCCCGGTCCCATGCCATGGCCAGAAACCCAGCACAGCCTGGCCTGTGAGTGAGAGCTCCAGGCCCGCTGCACCTTTTCCCAGCCTTCTTGGGTTATGGACCAGGACCCAGCACAGGCTAGCCGACCCAGTACAGCCTACTCGGTGAATAAGATCATCCACTATCCTTTTGTGAGCCCAGAAGACCCAACAAAGCCCAAGCCGGCCTACCTGGGGAGTGACATGACTGACACAGTAGGGCTGACCCAGGTAAGTTTCCGAATCCTCGCCCCAAAGCTACCTAAGACGGGGAAGTTTCATTACTTGCTCCACATCCCAGTTCGGTTCATGCTCGCCTGAACAGGAAAACAACAGAGGGGAACCAAAGGAGCTACAGAAAGAAAAGCTGAACACAATAGCTAGATCCAGGATAGGCATACCTGGAAAACCTCAAACTTAATAGACTGGCACCCGAATCTCATAACAAGCTAAGGTTATAGCTGTACCAAAGCTCAACACCAAAGGTCAGAGGTCAGTGCTATACAAAATGACAAAGACAAGGGGAAAAATGCAATCCCAGACCTCGAGTCCACCAGTAAGGGCAGAGGACACTAGCTCAGCTGCAATGAATGAATTAACAGATACAGCAGCAAAGGAACAACAGCAGAAAGCTATAGAGGAAATAAAACAAGAAGTAATTCCCCAAATTAAAAAAGAAATATCTGAATACATTGCATCTGAAATAAGCAATGAATTACAGAAACATTGGGTGGAAAAACTATGCTCACCCAGAACAAGTGTAGAGAGCACTATTCCAGCTGATATATATGAATTAACAGCATCTGAAGCAAAGAAACAACAGCAGAAAGATCATGAGGAACTCAAAGCAGAAATAAGTTCTGAAAACAAAAAAGAATTTTTTGAAAATTAAGAATTCTTTGAACTCATAGCATCCGAAATGCAGAAAAAAGTCCAGAGCAGAGTTCTTCAAGTCCTACATAAAAACAAATTCCAGCTCAGACTATTATACCCTGCAAAACTCTCTTTCATGTTTGATGAAGAATTGAAATACTTCCACATCAAAGAACACCTAAGGAACTTCATGATGACAAAGCCATCCGTTCACAGGCTGCTGAAAAATATTCTAGAGAGAGACCACATTGACCAGAACTCCATGAATGAGAAAGGAAGGAACCAACTAATCAGAACAATTAAACACAGGTTACAAAGGAATAAACAACATCAGGTAAATTTCATGACAAACATAAGTCAGCATATTTCAATTGTAACCATCAATGTAAATGGACTCAATTCTCCAATTAAGAGAAATAAAGTGGCACAGTGCATAAGGAAACAAAATCCAACAATATGCTGTATATAAGAAACACACTTAACTCAAAACGATATTCATAGGCTCAAAGTCAAAGGATGGAAAACAATACTACATGCCCCAGCACCTCAGAAAAAAGCAGGAGTAATAATTCTGTTCTCAGACAGTCTCAACTTCAAGCCAAGAATGATCAAATGAAACAAAGAAGGCCACTATATATTGGACAGGAGAAAAATTCAAGAGCAAGAAGTAACAATCATAAATATTTATGCATGAAACACAGGAGCACCTAACTATGTAAAACAAATCATAAGGGACATGAAAAACTTAATGTATAAGAACACAATCTTAACAGGAGACCTTAACACATCCTTATCTCAAAAAGATAGGTCAACCAGACAAAAAATTAGCAAGGAAGTAGCAGAACTGAACCAGAGCTTGGAAAAAATGGACCTGCTGGACACATACAGAGTGTTCCATCCAACCACAGCTGAATACAAATTGTTTTCAGCAGCACATGGTTCATTTTTGAAAATAGACAACATACTAGTTCAGAGGTCATGCCTAAGTATATACAAGAAAGTAGAAATTATCCCATGCATAATATCTAACCATAGTGCAAGGAAACTGGAAATAAATGACAAAAGAAACCAGAAAACCCCACTAAATTCATGGAAACTAAACATCATACTACTCATCAATCAATGGGTTGCAGAAGAAATTCAACAAGAAATTCAACAATATCTAAAATTCAATGAGAATTCAAGTACAACATACTGGAATTTATGGGATGCGAAGAAAGCAGTTCATAGAGGGAAAATAATAGCTATGAACCCACACATTAGGAAAACAGAAAGGGAACAAATTAGTACCTTAATGTTGCACCTCCGACAACTAGAAAAAGAAGAGCAAACAAAACCCAGAGCAGAAAGTCGGGAAGAAATCATAAAGATTAAAGCAGAAATTAATTCAATTGAGGTGAAGAAAACAGTTCAAGGAATCCATAAACCAAAAAGTTGGTTCTTTGAAAAACTAAATAGAGTTGATAAGCCTCTTGCCAACCTCATCAAAAAGAGGCAAAAGAAAATTCAAGTAGAAGCGATAAGGAATGAAAAAGGTGAAATCACCACAGACCCAGTGGAAATTCAGAAGATTATCAATAGTAACTTCGAGAATCTTTATGCTCACAGAATAGAAGAAACAGAAGAAATGGACAGATTCCTTGAAAGGTACAAATTACTAAAACTGAATCAAGAAGATAAAACAATTCTCAATAAGCTGATAACAGCCAACAAAGTACAAAACATAATAAAAAACCTCCCAACAAAGAAAAGTCCAGGTCTTGATGGATAAACACCTGAATTCTATAAGAAATTGATAGAAGATATACTCCCCACACTCCACAAACTCTTCAATGAACTTGAAAAGGGGAAAGTCCTCCCAAAATCACTTTTGGAGTCAAGTATAATACTGATTCCAAAATCAGGGAAAGACAAAACCAAAAAGGATAACTACAGGCCAATCACCCTCATGAACATAGATGCAAAAATACTCAACAAAATCCTGGCAAATACAATACAGCAAATTGTCAAGAAGATCATGCACCATGACCACGTAGGATTCATCCCAGGGATGCAAGGATGGTTCAATATTCAAAAATCTATAAATGTAATACACTATATTAATAGACTGAAATCTAAAATCTACATGATCATCTCAATTGATGCAGAGAAAGCCCTTGACAAAGTCCAACACTCATTCTTGTTCAAGGTCCTACAGAAAATTGGAATAGATGGACTCTATCTTAACTTGATAAAAGCCATCTATGACAACCCAAAAGCTCAAATAATCCTAAATGGGGAAAAACTGAAATCTTTTACTCTTAAATCAAGTACAAGACAAGGATGTCCTCTATCACCCCTCCTATTTAATATAGTTTTGGAATCCTTAGCAACAACCATTAGAAAAGAGGGAGAAATAAAGGGAATAAGAATAGGTAAAGAAGAAGTTAAATTATCACTATTTGCAGATGACATGATACTTTACTTGGAAGACCCCAAATATTTCATCAAGAAACTACTAGAACTGATAGGAAAATTCAGTAGCATAGGAGGATACAAAATCAATACTCAAAAGTCAATAGCATTCCTCTATACAGATAACAAGCACACTGAAAGGGAAATAATAGAAACAATACATTTTACAACAGCACCACAGAAAATAAAATACCTTGAGATTCACTTAACCAAGGAAGTCAAAGATCTTTTCATGGAAAATTACAACACCCTAAGAAAAGAGATTATAGAGGATTTCAGAAAATTGAAAGATATTCCATGCTCCTGGATAGGAAAAACCAACATCATGAAGATGGCCATACTCACAAAATTGCTCCACAGATTTAATGTAATCCCTATCAAACTGCCACCAGCATACCTCCAAGACATAGAGAAATCAATCCTAAACTTTATTTGGAACCACAAATGACCTAGAATAGTAAAGGCAATCCTGGCCAATAAAGACAAGGCAGGAGGTATCACAATTCCTAATTTGAAATTATACTACAAAGCCACTGTGATAAAATCAACATTGTATTGGCAGCAAAATAGACCTGAGGATCAGTGGAATAGATTAGAAGATGCAGAGGCATCTATGACAACACTCAGCCATCTTATCTTCGACAAAAGGGCTACACAAGCTCACTAGAAGAAAGGTAGACTCTTTCACAAATGGTGCTGGAAAACATGGCTTTCTACATGCCGAAAACTAAAACTTGACCCAGCTCTATCACAATGCAGTATGTTAAAATCAAAATGCATTAAAGAACTAAATATTAAAACAGAAACACTGAATCTCCTGGAAGAGAAATTAGGAGGAATTCTTGAAGTCATAGGGGTAGGTAAAGTGTTCATGAACAAATATATATTCGCATGGGAAGCACTTGAAAGAATCCACAACTGGAATCAACTCTTCTTAAGGAGCTTCTGCATGTCAAATAATTTGTCAACAGAGTGAAAAGACAACATACAAATTTTGAAAAAATCCTAACATAAGCAATCAGTCAGAGGACTACTGTTTAGAATATATAAACAACTAAGATACAACAGGGCCCTCAAATTTAAATACCCAATTCAGAAATGGGCATCTGAGATGAATACACACTTCTCAGAGGATGAAAAAAAGAAGCCAATAAATATATGAAAATATGCTCCACATCCACATTGAAATGCAAATAAAAACAACACTGAGATACCATCTCACTCCAGCAAGAATGGCTATCATAAGGAAATCAACCAACAACAAATGTTGGAGAGGTTGTGGAGAAAAGGGAACACTTCTCCACTGCTGGTGGGAATGTATACTGGTACAACCATTGTGGAGGTCAGTGTGGAGACTCCTCAAAAGAGTAGGACTAGAAATCCCATACAAGCCAGCTATGCCCCTACTGGCAATTTCCCAAAGGACCTGAAGACATTATACCATAGTGATATATGTGTACCTATGTTCATAGCAGCGCAATGTGTGATAGCAAAATCTTGGGAATAACCAAGATGTCCATCACTTGAGGAATGGTTGAAAAAGATGTGGTATTTCTATATAACGGAGTATTACTCAGCTATTAAGAATGGTAAGATTGAGGCATTTATACTGAAGTGGATGCCACTTCAACATATACTCATAAGAGAAATAAACCAGACACATATGTGTAAATATCATATAATCTCCCTAGTATAACAAGCGAAAAGCAGAAATACGAAAGGAACTGTACAATAAAAAGTAAAATCAATTCAATCCGATGAGGCAAAGTGAATGGCATATGCTGCAGGATACTAATCAGCTTTACTTCTGGATAGTTAACAACCTATGTCCACAGATCAAAGTTGGAGAAATAGAAGAGCCACAAGGCAAGCCCACATTTTGGGCCTAGCCTTTCAAGGTCAGTGAAGACTCAGGACATAGGAGAACCTGTACTGCAACATCATGAATCTCAGGTGAGCTCCAAATTTTCTGAACAAAGAGATTATGGAGCCACAGAGGAAAAAGATTGAAGTTGTATAGTGTACCTGAGCAGAGTCACATGGAGAGAAAACTTTCTCTCAAGCTCTCACATAGAGCAAACTGGGCAAACCTTGGCGGTGACTCATCCACATGGATGACACAGACAAAGGATCTACAGAATAATGTACAGGACTACAGGATAAACCCTGAGGGGATTTCACTGACCTCATAAGAAACATAAACTACATGTGTTGATGTATAAGTCTTGCTCTATCTAGGTCTTAACCATCCAGCAGAAAAGTATAAAAATGAAGTATTCATCATGGGGCCATAATATTAAGCTGAGCTGTAAATGGCTATGGTTGACAACTTTTTTGGATTACTCACTATTGTTCTGAAATGCTGGACTGTGTTGGATTGTGTTGTCGAGTTCAAGCACCTAAGTTAGTTGAATGACAATAGAGTGCCCATCTCTGACCCTTCCTGATAAAGGAAGGGGTATAGAAAGGAAGAATCATGATGTATTTGTATAGACAGTACAGTAGGGATAGATAACGCTGTGCTTCTATATAATTCTATGAGAGGCAAGATTTGCACTAATGGTGGTTGGACAGGATATTATGTCAGCTTCTAGTACTATGGACAACCACTAGGGAAATAACAAGGTAGAAAGTATTAATTGTTGAATCTTTGATGTAATTCAGGTATAAGAAATAAGATGTGTAAACAGCTATACTCTCTTTATTTACTGATAAGAGACATGCGGTATAATAATGTCTATAAGTATAATATTATGTGTGCACCTTCTGTGATACCAAAACATTATGAAAAGAGTTTGCAATATATTAATTTATAAAATCCATCTTGTCAAGGTATCTTAAAACTGTCTCATTGATATTTGTACTTCAATAAAACAAAAATTAAAAGAAACTTCATATGTTTTAACTTTTTTATATGCAAATTTAAACATCCATAACTGGAGGATATCATATTGAGTAGTGACTCTATGCTGTACAATTAACATCTTCCATACTACTAAAGGGTTGCATCCTGTATTTGTCTTACTTCTATTTATTTTATTTTAAAAAATAGGTCTCTGGGTCCAGGGATATAGTTCAGCAGCATAAGCTCTTGCCTGACAAGCATGCACCTTGAGTTGGATCTTCCATTTTGAAAAAAAATTGCTATATTTTTAAAAATTCTAGTGTGGTGTAGCATGCCTCTAATTCCCGCACTCAGGAGGCTGAGGCAGGATAGGCATTACCAATTCAAAACCAGCCTGGGCCACAAGGTGAACTCAAAGCTAGACTGAACTACATACTGAGACACGGTATCAAAAACACAGAAAAGAAGTCTTATTATATTGTTCTTATTTTCCCTTAGAGCCTGGATTTTCTAATCCATCTTTCAAACTCTTCAGTATACCTGCAGGTATAAAGCCTAAAGTAATTTTTAAAATCATTTGTTTTCAAAAGTGTTTAGCTGTCAGGTCAGGTTTTCTTGGTCCATGCCTGAAATCCCTTTTCCCTGGGAAGCTGGAGTAGGGAGATTTTGAGTTTAAGCCCAAAGTGAGAAAATTAGCAGTTTTCTCTGTCTCAAAAACGTAAAGTGTCGAGGGTACATGATGGCCAGGAGACCAATCCCCAGTACTGGAGAAAAGTATTAAGACTTTTTAATATGTTACTAATGAAGAAGAATAATTCAGTAATTATTGATTAAGATTACTTTCAGGTATTTCTTTTGTACAGTGATCTTTTAGTATCTGCTGGATTTCTATTTGAAATTCTCCTCAGGGTTTTTAAAGTTGTGTATGAATTAAAAGTGAAACCCTATTTCTTCTGAGCAGAAACACTGAAAAATATACACAAAAATCAAATCTGGATTTTAAATGAGAATTTGGCTGAATCCAACTGTGTAAGGTAATATATAATTTTCAATAATAAGTATTGTTTCAAATATGGACAGTAATTTTATTTTATTTATTTATTTATTTATTTATTGGAATTGGGGATTGAACTTAGGACTTTGTGCTTGCCAGGCAAGCACTTATTTTACTGGGCTATCTCCCTAGCCCGTGGACACTAATTTTAGCAGATACCTATCTTATATTTCTATTCATTAAAAGAAGAACTAAATCTTATGCCATAATGTGGGCAACAAATAAGAAAATGCTTATTTTGGTCACTCAGAAGACTACAGTACTGGAATACCTCTGCACTGACTTTGTTTTATTCTATGTAATTTATGTTTTAAAGGTTGGAAAGTAAGATTTGTTTCAAGACCACTTCTATATTGGTTTTGGTTACAAATATGAAAAAATATGAGCTGTAACTCATTTTAGGTAATTTAGAAGTATGGAGAGCATAAAATGGTAAAAATAAAAAAGTTACAAAGACAGCATAATACTACAGAAGAAATAATGACAATATTATTCAATAGAATCATATTAAACTGAAATTTTGATTTCATTCTAGTGCAAGTCTGCTTGTACTGAACTATTTCACTATGAATATTTCATTAATCTTTTTGTATATATTTGTAGAAGGTGCTAGAACAATAACAAGAATACTGTGTACAAAGGATGTCACTTCTAAAAGGATTCAAAGGGACAGCATTTGAATGTCATTTCTGAGGCTAAAAAGTATCCACCTATATATAATCTTGTTAAAATATTCTTCAATATCATTAAGAAACATCTTATCTGTTATCTAATTAAAAAGAAATAAAAATAATTTAGAAGAAACCATCTTTTTGCAAAAAAATCTATCCTAAATTAATTTTTCATTTAATGTTTGTCATTCTTCAATTTTAATTTACACATTAACAGTTTGCGTAAATAGGAGAAATAGAACTCCTGTGAAGGAAGTACAAGAGGAAATCATGAACAGATTTGTGGCCTGCAAGCATTTCAGTAGTCTGCAGGAAGAATTCTGCCCCGTCACCTAGCTCTGGATGCTGGCTTATCTAGAGTGGGATGCACAGCCTGTGGCCAATACCTGCAGCAACATAAAATAAAACTTGGGGCTACTATCACAGTAATAGAAACACCTATATTCAAGAGCTCTGTCCTCTAAGTATGGGCCCTTCACTGTGTTCAGGTTATGACTAAGCTGCCCATTCAAGAATAAGCAGTAGTAATGTACAGAGGAACTAGCTTCAAGGTCCAAAAGTATGTCAAGGAAACATTCCATGCATAGTCTGTTTATTCTACACCTTGGTCACACTCTGTACTGAAGAAATGCAAGGGTGAAGCATAGGTGCATTGTAAGTTTATATATTTAAAATAATATCTAAAATAATTGGTTAATTCATGCTTAAAATACTCAGTCTTTACTTCCAAAAATCTTACACTTGAATATCCAATAATAATGATTTCATTTTCTTTTTATATATTGTCAATGTTTTATTTGGATTTAATATTTGACATTATCACTTCTATTGAGTACTGAGTGTTTAAGATATTGTGTTCATTTTTTTTGTTTGTTTGTTTGTTTTTGGTGGAACTGGGGATTGAACTCAGGCCCTTGCTCTTGCCAGAGAAGCACTTATTCCACTGAGCCATCTCCCTGGCTCCAAGATATTGTGTTCAATAAGGTGGATTTGCCTTTTGCAAATTTGTTTTTTTTTTTCACTTATGTGTATGGTACAGGGTCTTACTGCATAGCTCAGGCTTGTAGTGACCCTCCTGTTTTCAGCCTCCCCAGTGCAGGGATTACAGGTGTGTGCCACCATGCCCAGATCAGGTCACAGGCTCAGCATGTCCCAGAGGCAGGGCCTTCTGCAAGTTATTGTTGGAAATGTGATCACAGGTAAGTACCACAGAATCAGATTCTACAGAAGAAAGTATATATTTAAACCTCATAGATTAATTACATAAGATTAAGAAAGAACATTTAATAAAATGTTGTTTGATTCCATTTTTAATTTGAAGAGCAGATCCCTGAAACCAGACCTCTCAAACTTCTCTTTATTTCCTTCTTGTACTGTAGATATTTTCTTTTGCTTAGCATGGTTATGCCTTCCCTTGTGACTATAGTTAGATATCTAGCCTTGTCCCTGTTTATCTTTCTTTTTGTTTTATAAAGGAAATGCATTATTGGTTTGTCTGACATCTATATGGTACCATGTGATACAAAACATAGAACCATGAATGAATCTAAGATAAAAGTGAAATGATCTTTGTAGTGATGAATATTGGCAGCAATACATACAAACCTATGCTTATAGTAGTATAACTCATTATAGCCAAATCTTGGTAGCACTTTATATGTTCATCCACAGATATAAGGATAAAGAAAACATTGTATTTGCAGAAAATAAAATACTACTGTGCCATAAAGAAGGATAAACTGGATCCACTTATGGGAAATTTGATGCATTTCAAAGCTCTAATATTAAGTGAAACAAATCATATATACAATCTTATATATTGAATAATTTCTCTTATATGATAAGTCAAGAATACAAAGAAATGAAAGAGGTAGATAAATAGACAATAGAAAACAGGAAATTATTAGAAAAGGAAAGGGACAGAGAGATGGGAAATGAAGGGCATGTAACAGAGCAATTTATATGAAAAGCATTGTTATGAGTTTTATATCTTTTTTAACTCCCCAAGATGAATATAACTACATGTACTGTAAACTTGTAGTAGAAAAACAGAAATAGAAAATACAGGTGCAATTTGCTCATCAGCATAATCAAGACATTTAAGGAAAATAACTCGGAAATTGTTTACAATATCATTTCTGTACATGTCTTTTGTCTCCCTTGTACAGGTATTCATCACATTGTTGTAATGTTTTTGCTACCAAATTGTCTCAGTGAGTTGCTACAGGGTATTGAAATGAAGCACTCCTACTCATTCATACTCCATTTTCGGCATTCCCATAGTTACTGTGAATGTTCACGGGAGATGCCTGGAAGGGTGCTGTCCTCGCCTACTCCCACTAGACAGATTGTAGTTAATGGCTGAGCTCAAATGCCCTCCATTGGGGTGGAGTTAATTTTGTATGCATTACATGCTCCAGAGCTACTTGTGGAGTCAAATGAGGCTAGGCCTCCAGCAAGCCCACGTGTACCTCAGCCTCATCCTCTTCCCTACTTAGATTTGCCTCCCTCCCTTACAGCACTCTCTGGAGAGCACTCCTGGAGAGTCACCGCACGAGCATCTCTGTCTCAGACTCCGCTCTTGAAGAACCTGAGTTTAGATGTAACTGTGTATCTGGCAGCTGCTTCTTAATGGTCTACAGGTCATTAAAGTAAGTTGATGAGCCTAAAGCAGGAAATGATTGTAAACACAAGCCATTGCAAACCAGCCAGAGCTTAAACAATACAATTTTTGCTAAACTAAGTGTGTTGGATCTTGGATTGAGCTGATAGGTCTGAGAGAATTTTCTTGAGTTTCTGAAATCGAACCGATCAATCCTAATTCTCCTGATACACAGGAACACGAGAAACACTAGATAATGATAAAAATGAAGAACGTGGATGTTATTTATAAAATTTTCATGAAAGACTATGAGATAGGTATAATATAATGCACATGTTAAATATGTTACATAGTTTATCAAACAGACTTCTAAAAGGATTTAAGCTAAACATTTCAATTCTTAGAACATCTGTGGGTAGGCAGCATGGTTCTCCCTAATGGCTCATATATGTACAAAATGGGAATTAAGCAAGAGCTGAGAGAATTAGAAAATGGTTTTTTCCATAATCTTAGCTACCCTTCTTCATTAGAATTCTGTTTAGAGAAAAATTCTCTTTAATTATAAATTAGATTTTGATATATTCACCTATAATATATGAATGGCAATGGAATATCCATTTCTGATAAAAGTAAACAAAAAAGGGGATGCAAATGAAGGACCATTTTGTAGTGAAAAAAATATATATCTGTATATACAAAATAGCAAAGATATACAGCTACTTTCTCTTAGTTCAATGAGAAGAAAGTTTTAAACTGTAGTGCTTAGACAAGATATCATGTCTGCATCTTGCACTATGAATAACTACCATAAAGACCACAATATGCAATGTATTAATTATTGTAACTATCCTATGAACATGTTTTGAAGATGTCTCATTGTTACTTCTTTCTCAATAAAATTAATAAAAAATATTATTTTCTTTTTTGTCTTCTTTTTCTTTAATTGTCTCATAAGTTTCCAAATGACCCTTATCTACTCATACGAGTTCTGAGCCAGCCACTCTTTCTCCCATTCTAGTGACTTATAATTCTCCAGCCCTTAAAATTAATGCAGAGACATAAGCATCTTCCATCACATATACAGAAGCAGCTTCCAGAAACAGAAGCAGAAATATTTCAGACAGTAGTCACAGAAGCTATGATAGGATCTAGCCTAGGGAAAAATGTTCCTTTATAAAAACTGATGTTGGGTTTCATGAAAGTGTAAAGTGTAATTTAATTTGTGAAGAACTTTTGTTGCAATGCCAGCTATTGAAAAGATGCATTCATGAGAATTTTATTTCAAAAGGGTTTTTTATATGCCAATATATAACTAATAAACACATAAATTAAATAAAAAATGCAGCTCAAGATTTTGCAATTTGGGGGAAAGAAACAGTTCTTTTACAAATGTACAAATAGGTGAATTTGACAAAATTTTCAATGTGCCAAACCATTCCTCTCATGACTGTCAAGGAAGAATGAAAGAATTTCGTTTCTTAATTGGCCTTTCCTAATGGAGTGATACTTTAAGGCTCATAGTTTTTATATGCTACATGCAATTTTAACTACTGCTGTATTGTTTTATGTATTCAAATTGAACAATTTACATGTTTCACTTGGACCCTTAAGCTGATCTAACCATGAAGGGCAGGATATTATAAATTGAAGATTGGCTGAGGGGAGTGGATAATGATTCCAACGGCAAGCAGCAAATGCAGTAGAATATCCAGGAAGGTTAAAGTAAAATTTACCTGAGACATTGAGGAAAATGAAGGACAAAGCACAGACGCTCCTTTACCCTTATGCAAGCCATGATAGTAAGTACAGTAGTTTGAGTAGAATTTAAAATAAAGGAAAAATATAGAGTATTTCTGCAATGAGTTTTGTTTCTTTGTTTCTACCCAAGTATTTAGTGTAAAATCTAAAACAATAGAATAAACTATAGCTAAGAGTGGAAAACTGAAATTCATCAGTTATTGCCTACAAGCAAATTTAAATCTACCATACCAATTAATTGCATTCAAATACATTAAAATAAATGCATAGCAAATCACAAAACTTCTTACACCTTGGATTTCATGGACAGAAAGGAACTAAAGAAAATAGAGTAACAGGTAAAAAATTACAGTATCCAAAACAGGCAACTATAGCTGGTGCTATGCGAATCCACTGAATAATTATTTTGTTTCTTTTTAAAATGTAACTGCAACATGTTTTTTGAAAGTCAGTAAACCAAGTTTTTATGAAATTTAATTTTGTTGTTGAAAATTAAAGGTTATAGAAACAACCCCAAAGCTGTAAGTACCAATTTTTTAGCATTCTAAAGAAAGTGATATAGGGCCATGGAGTTAGCTCCGTGTTTTAAGCACCTGCCTAGGGAAGCACAAGGACCAGAGTTCAATCCCCAAAAGAGCATGCTGTGCCAGCCAGCTCTGGCAATGCTGAGACAGCCACTGACACTGGATGTGGTGGTACATGCCTGAAATCCCAGCTCTGGGGAGGTCAACACAGGAGGATCACTAGAAGTCTGAACTGCATAGTGAGACCTTGTACCAAACACATAAAAAAGACAGTAATAAAATGATATAAGAAAATGAATATTGAAGGAGATATTATTAAGAGGCTCCCTTGAAATTCCATTATTACTAATATATTATCAATTATGACTAAAATGGATATTATTTCTTAATTTTAATAATGAAATGAAAGTTTCTCCCAATAAGTCCATGATATATTGTCTGAATAATGACTGAATGTATAGAGCAATTATGTGCATGTGAAATTTACATATAAATGAGTGTTCAAAGAGAAAGGCCCAACTCACAACCCTACAATCTATTCAAAGTCTTAATCAATAACAGTTTGATTGACACAGTTAAAATGATATTACACTATTATTTCGTTAAATAATTTTGGGTTTCTAACTGTGAGGCATTTTATAGGTGCAAAAGTCACTGTATTAAATATTTATGAAAATAAGTAAAAGGCCATATCGGGGAGTTTAAAGAGTAAAGTTTGATCAATTAGTATTAACATGACAGAAAGTTCTGGTATGCCATTTTATGGTAAAATTATTGATAATAATGATATAGTACACATTTTAAAAAGCTAAAAAAGTAATTTCAAAATTTTTACTGCAAAGACTACAGTGAACTTTCTTTAAAAAAGTGATAAATATGAAAGAATAATTTAGAACTTTTGAAATAGAACTAAATATGTATTCATGGGATTTCAGAGATTTTTTAAGAGAAGAGTTTTATAAAGCATCATATGATGCTTTATATCTCTTTCTGTGAATAAATAGCAAAATCATGGAACTGAACTCCTATATTCTGAAAAGAAAATATAACTAAGTGTGTGACACAACCAGCAAAATAACTATGAAAATTTTATTTTTACTTATAACTGTGTTGAAATTCAACATATGTATCAGTTATGATACTGATACTTAGTGGAACTTTTATGCAAAGAGAAGATTGCAACAGTAAAAATTCCCAAGAAAGGGAAAGTGCTGAAGAGTATTGCAATTAAAACTAAGAGTCTACTGTATATATTTACTGTAACAAAGCATTTGTATGGATCCAGAAATTATATGAAGATAAATTTCTGTAGACTGAGGCATGCAAATGCAAAGGAAAGATGTAGAAGACAAAGGAAGCCACAGGGGATACAAAGTAGGGGTATGTAGCACTAGGGGTTTTGAAATCTTTTTCAAAAAAGAGAAAAGAGTCATAAGGAAATATAACAAGTGGGAACTTCACCAAACTTATAACTTTAAATTGAAAAATGTGACAAATGTTGAACTAGCTCAGTATAAGGAACCCAAACTTGAGTGTATCAGGTCAAAAATTCTGAAAACCAAAACACAAAGGGGAAAGAACTTGGTACTGTCACCATTGCGGAGTATTATCACTTTCAGGAAGAAAAGTACTGAAAATTATCTTTCTTATTTTAAGATAGAATAAAGAGATACTCAACTAGTCCAAACTGAGGGAATTAATAATACACATAGTTGCAAAAAATTATAGTTTTGGATCACAAATGAGGAGATATAAGACAAAATACAGATATATAAGATGGCCAAAACAGTAAGAAAAACGGCAAAGCTGTTCTGGCCTAAGGAAGCATGCCTCACACAAAGTAACTCTGAAGAGTAGAATGCAAACAAAAATAAAATACATTACAATAATGTAATGTATTTAATCAAGGGAGGTGGACTAATGTGTTATATGTTTCTTTTTCCATCATCAAAGAAGTGAATAAAATTATCAGTTGCTAGTATAATTTAACAATATTTATATATGTATCTCTATTATAACCAGTAAGTAATGAAGAACTTAAAGGAAAATAGGATTTGGCATGACATCACCAGACATGAGGATAAGATCGATATATAAGACTGAATATAAGATGTATGTGGCATTATAAATTGAGTAAAATTTTGTCATTTAACCAAAATGAAAAAAAAAAATCTAGAAATTACATAACATTTGTAAGGTCATCAATATGAGTAGAAAGTCCAACAACTAAAAAGCAGATTTTTGGGTGGTATTTCTTTATTGATATCTTTATATTGAAATACCTTATTTCACTGACTGAATTTTAACACTAGCAACATTTTATTATTAAAGCAGGGAGAGGATGAATTTACATTGTGTTCAAAGACTGTGAAAGGTGATTTTTACATTTATGTGACAGTTGGACTCCATGGCTTGTTAACTTGTTTATGTCATTTCTAAGTATATTATTTCAGAATTTTAAAAATGAATGAAATACTTCAAAATCATAGAAAATATACACTGTTAATCCTCTAAGTCTATTATTACAGTTACCTTGAACGTCTGTCTTAATCTTTCTACCTCCTAATCTAGCCAGAGAGGGCTAATCCAGTATTTAAATTTATACATATATGTCTCACAGATTCACTTATCAGAATCAATTCATTATTATTTGTGGTAATATGTCTCTATAACTCTAGTTATCTTTTAAATGAAAACACTTATGGCCATGGATTCTTCTTAACTAGATATGTTAGTTTCTTAAAGTTATTTTTGAAGTACAATATATTTGATTTGATTTTACATTATTTTTTAATATATTTAAAGAGTCTCACTACACAGATTATTCTCATAGTGATCCTCTTGTTTTCAGTCTCCCAAGTGATGGGATTACAGGCTCGCCCCACCATGTTCACTCTCAGCATGCCTTAAGGATGGGGCCTGCATGGGACACCAGGATCAAACACCAGTCCCTGCATTCACTTAAGCTAAGCTACCTGGCTGGTCCTAGACACATTTTATTATAACCTGTTATGGGTTGTGTCTTATTGTCCCCGCAAAGCCTCATGTAGTCGCTGGGGCAGGCTTCTAGAGTTTGTGATTAATTCATGATTCAATGCTGGGATTATGGTGTGAGTGCTATAGCTGCCCTAGGGCAGACAGACTGCATACAGTAGAAGGAGGAGAGAGAGGCTTGCTAGCTGCTGCTGCTGCTGCTCTTCAGTGCTTCTCTGCCATCACCATGAACTGCTGCCCCCTGCTATGTGGCATCCTGCCTTGGAACCATCTGAATATGGACTGAAAACTACACCAACTGAGCTAAATAAACCTTTCCTTCCTTGACTTTGGATGTTCACTATTTTGTCTCAGCAACAAGAGAAAAGTAACTGGGACAGTAGGTATGTCACTCTCCAAACACTGCACATTTTTGAATTTACATAGTTTTGCTCAGTATGATAAGAATGTTTTCAGGATTTCTTTTGTTTATTTTTCGCTTTAGCATAGGTGATCTTGGGGGCCAGGGAGATGGCTCTGTAGAACAAGCACTTCCCTGGCAAGCGCAAGGGCCTGAGTTCAATCCCAGGTTCTGAAAATAAAAAAAGGAAAGAAAGAAAGAAAGAAAGAAAGAAAGAAAGAAAGAAAGAAAGAAAGAAAGAAAGAAAGAAAGAAAGAAAAGAAAAAAAAGAAAAGAAAAAAAGAAAAGAAAAGAAAAGGTGATCTTGGAATTGTAAAGTATGAAAAAATTTTAAAGAAAAAATGCATGATGTGGTTCAATCTCCAGTATGCAGTGCTGGCCCAACACCTGGGGTATACTGAGACTGTGATTGACTGGGTGTTGTGCAGCATGCCTGTAAGTAATCCCAGTTCTTGGGAGGTTGAACACAGGTGGATTGCTACAAATCTGATCTATGCAGTGAGACCCTGTAGACCCTTACTAAAATTTAAAACAAAAAAGAATTTGATTCATAGTTCATAAGACTAGATGACAACACTTGTCTATTTTCAATGAATATTTTGGAAACATGAAATTCTATTCATTGCATAATCTGCACTGGAATTTCAAATGAGATATATTGAAATTCTTCAGACATTTCATCAATTCTTCAAAAGAAATTGCATATAAGGTAAATTTATAATTTCTAAGGAATTAGTATTTATATTAAATATTAAATTAATTGAATTCCTCTGTAAAATGAAATGAGTGAAATTCCACAGAAACTTACACCGAAGCAGTGAAGTATCAAAGCAAAAAAGATCAAAGAAGATATTTAATATAGGCCCCAAGTACTTTTAACTCATGTACTGTAAAAATCTCCTTACAATTATTGCTTTCACATCAATTTAAACAAACCAAAGAGCTACATAAGTAAGCAGCTAGAGGTAGGTAAACTCATTATAGGCCAAAGATTCTATTTTATAACCCCATTATTTTTCAAAATAAAGAGGAACAAAGATACACGTGATTAACTATAAAATATATTAGCATTAGAGAGAATACTGGTATGTAAACCACTATAGCACAAATGCTTGTGTCTTATAAAACCATAAATGTTAAAATCCTCATTCCCAAGGTGATGGCATTAGGGTGTGAGATCTTCAGGTTGTGTGGGTTGAGTTCTCATACATGAGATTAGTGCTATGGGTAAAAAGATTTTAATGCTGCTCTCCTTTACTGTCATCTGAGGGCAAAGTGAAATGGGAAAAGAAACTTTCAACCTGCTAGATGTCCAATAAGAATTCATGTTCTTCCATCCAAGTAATAAACAGGTCCCACCCTATTCCCTGCTTGATTTCTATGATCAGAGGAGATCGGGAATGCTACAAAAGGTGAGGATGATGACAGAGAAAGGACAGAGAGAGAGGTAGAGAGAGAGAGACAGAGACAGAGAAAGAGAGAATTTATTAGAGCTCCATCATTACTCTTTTCCATATTTGAATGTGTAATCAATAGTGTAGAAAAAAATAATTCATAGTTTCTAAAATCAAGGCATAAATTTTAAGCACAATGAAGGATAAGAGCAGAATATATTCATTGGGAAAAGAGAGCTTCTGTCAAAGAGAACTGAAGGGATCCTGAGGGTGTGGCCAAGCAAACTGCCTTTTCTAGAGATTTTTATAGAGTAAATCCACGAGGTGAGGTCACTCCAAAGTGGGGAAAAATGGGAAATCACAGTGAGGACATGAGGAGTGACAAAGATGTGGTCAACCAATATTATAAGTACAGTTGCTCAGGTAAAATTGATTAAATTTGGATCAACCAGGGACATGAACCAAGTAGCATGAATACAGAATAGGAACTCTTCCTGTAGTAGTTTGGTTAGTGGCTCTCTCCACCTTTTCCAGATGATCAAATACCTACTTAGATATCAGTCATTGATTTTTTTTTTTTTTTTTTGTCTTTTTGAGACAGGGTCTCACTATGCAGTTCAGGCTGGCCTTAAGCTCACTTTGTAGCTCAGGCTGGTCTCGAACTCACAACAATCCTCCTGCCTCAGCCTCCCGAGTGCTGGGATTACAAGCATGCGCCACCACGCCCGGCAGTCATTGATTTTTATCCTTGGGAATTATGTGGGTCCATTTGTTTTATCTTTTGTCTTGAGGTCTGGCCCACAGCATAGATGCTTGTCTCCCTTTGAGGCTTAGCCCTAGTGACTGCCTATAATACATTTATCTAAGTTGCCTATAGCAGTATCTAGAAGGGAACTTTCAGAAGGTCATCATCCAGTGATTTTGTTGTTGGACTTTCCAGGCTCCAGAACTGTGACAATTAAATTTTTTCACTTAGATGCCTACCACTTTTTAATTATTTTACAACAGCTGAAACTGACAAAGGCATCAGCAGTTTAATAACTTCCTAAATATTTTGAACTATACCTTCTGTTCCCTAAAACTTATTGAAACCTAAAAGAAGTGTGAATAATGCTCCCCATTTTGTTGTATAGAGGATTCAACTGTGTTCTTATTGAGAAATTTAAACACTTATGTTAGTACTAGCCACACAATTTCACTAAATAAGTAGTAAATATTGTGTTTGTCTTCTATGATATATCTCCTAATACATTGTTTTGTGTACATATACCATTTAAAATTTTCATTCTTTTCCAGCTCTTAAGAATTACTATGAAATTTTGGAGTGTAGTGTTAGCAGTTATGATAGTTATACATTTTCATTTTTTTTTTCTCCTTGCCACTCAATCATTTGTTGAAGTGCTCATTTTCATCAGGACACTTCTGTAAGTAAATCATCACCAATCTGAGAACCAGAATGGTAAACTTTTCTTGATGGCTTATGTCACTTGGTCATCTCTCTGAGGTCATTTTTCTTTAATCTCAGATTATCATCAAAAACTATCAAAGTCAAGAACAGACCCCTTTGAGAGGCAAAAATTAACTATGGAATTAACAAGACAGTGGATAGATAGATTTATCAAATTCTTAACCCAAAAATAAGATACTGAGGTAAGGTGAAAGATACTATTTTTGAAATCATATGCCACAAAACAGTGCTTTCCTTCTCTTCTAATGGGGTTTAATTTCATTTTTAAAAAAAAACTGAGTGAAAGCCTTAGATCATTTAAGTTATGAAAATTCCAAAAGTCTTAATTTCTTGTGCTGAGATTGCTCAGTGGACCAAGTTCCTGTGTTGGCAAGTGCACAGAACAGGGTTTTATCCCTGGTACTACATGGTATGCTGGCCCCAACCCTGGGGCCTGCTGAGTCTGCAACTGAGTCCGGGTGTGGGGGCACACACCTGTAATTCCAGGGCTGGGGAGGCTGAAAGCAGGAGGATCACTATGAGTCCAAGCTACATAGTGAGACCTGGTACCAAATATATATAAAAAAATGAAAAAAAAATTAATTTTTGCATGAACGCATAAGCAGCGTGTGGTTTTTTTTTTAACTTAGAGGACATTAGAAAGCAAACTTTTTGTTTATGTATGCTTGATAACACAACCATCATTATACACATGAATGGTGTTTGCTATTTTATACTTGGATAGAAAAAGTAATGAAACAGTGAGGGCAATCATTAAATTAATGAAATGTCAACGAAGCATGTTTGCTTTTCCACTTGTCATGAAATTGATCCTATTTCATCTATTAAATTTTATCAGGAGAAAGAGAGAATAATCAATGCTATGTGATTTATTTTAGCTATCATATTATAAATGGCATGCATGTATAAACAACTCGTTAAATTAATTCTAATAAATCTACAGAAGTTACAGTATAAATTTGGTCTGAGAATTTTCTCAACTAGTATAGAGGCTTAATTCATCTACTAATTATGTTGGTTCTCAACTCTTCATTAGAATTCAAAAAACTTAAGCGTTATGGTGTGATGAGGACTCCTGGATCCAAGGTGATTTCTGCAATGATCACATATTACCAGTCAAGACTTATGGGAAAATAGCAACGTAGTATGGTTAGGTTTTCACGGCATTCAAATCTAACATGTGCACTCTCCTTTCTACAGTTCAACAGATGTCATCCAGGACAGATTGTAGGTTTAAGTGACTCCCTGATTCCACTAAAATGTTAATATACTAAATGAGAAAGTTATTATATAGTTTTAGTATTTACAATAGGATTTCATCATAATATGTCTGGTCAATTTCTTTCTTCAGGAACTTGAAAATCATTTGACTAGGAAGTTACACTACAGCATCTTTGATTGATACTCACACACTATCAAACTAGGCTACTCTGTACCTTGATACTAACAAATAATATGATGGTGGGTCAATCTATTTTCTTTATGTCATTTGATGATAAGTAATGTGATCACTGAACCCCTCATTGTTCAAAAGCAAAATTTAGAGTTTATACATCTACTTACCAATGAAGCAATAAAGGAGATAGTCGGAATCTATCTATGGTAAATATGGAGCAGCCAAAGAAGATTAACTGACCTTCACAAGTATTGATCCACAAGAGAAAATACGTGAAAGATAGCTGTGGTGTCAAAAATTACAAAAACATTCTAAAAGGCTATGAAACAGGTGATCCACCATCATTGTAATTTTTATTTGCCCGATGCAATTTCATACATCTACAAATTATGCATGTAAATGATATTAGTGCAAATGTTAAATGGATTAAGTGACATATAATTTCATCCAATTTTATGAGTGTTTAAAACTACCACAATTCTATGAAACAGGAAATACAATAATAAAAACTAAAAAACAAAAAAATCAGTTTATTGAAAAATACAGTTGACCAAGCATTAGAATAATAGCAATGGAAAACACCCAAATCAACAATATCAATAATGAAGCTGAAAAGCCAATTAGATTTTGTGGCCATTAGAAAATAATAAGGTAAAACGATAATACTTTGCTTATAAATTTTACAACATGGAATAAATAGATTAGCTACTCAAAAACCATAATATATTAAAATTCAATCATGGAGAAATTAAATAATCTTATAGTTCTTAAATATAATTTCAATTGAAGATTGCAAAATAAAGCTATTACATAAAACAAATCTGTGAAACTGATGATATAACTCAGAAATTTTACCAAATAGAAAATAATAAACATGAATTTGATAACCATATTTAAGGAATTATTTTTAAAACCAAAGACAATACAAAGCCAAAAGAAAACAAAAGAGAGAGAAACTGAAAAACAGCTCTCCTAAGTTTTCACACAAAGATTTTCTGTATAGGAGCAAATCAATTGTAGCAAAGTCTTAAAATTTATGTAACATGACCAGATATGGAATATCTGGTATGTAAAAAACTTGATATATAAAAACTAGTCCTCTAGGTTTTTGAAACAAGTTCATCACTCAAAATTAAGTCAAACAAATGTAGCATATAATATGTGTGCATATATATATATATACACACATACATACATACATATATATATATATATATATATATATATATATATATATTCTGTAGATAGACCGGTAGATAGATAAAATATATAACTTAGAATGTATATAAATGAATATATAGATATGGTATAAAGCAGGTAAAGACCTTGGCTACTCATTCATCACAAACTTCACAGCAAGTAAAACACTGAGTGCAGTTGTAACAGATTGATTACACAAAAATCTACCAAAACCTACAACTACAAGATGCTTAATGAGAAATATTGGAAGGTTTATATCCATGATCAACAGCAGGAAAATGTGTCTTTGATTATAATTCTTATTCCATATAGAACTGAAATCTCTAATCATTCCAGTAAGTAAAGAAAAAAACTTTAAGATAAAATGAAACATTCGTATATAAATGATTGAAGAAAACACAGGCATACAAAGCTAATAAATGGGTTCAGTAAAGTGGAAAATACAGTTAGTCTATAAAAATAATCATATATTTGTTACACTGGCAATAAACCTTTACATTAAAATTAATACTGTTTCAAAGAACATGATTTTTAGTTGTGTACTTAGTAAAGCATTCACAAAAATGTATACTAAAAATTATAAAACTTTAAGTATATTGAAAAATGCATGGGTTTTCTATATTCATGAATTAAAAGATTTACTATGTTAAAAACATCCACTTGTCCTGGGCGCTTAGGTCCTGCTGCCTGCCTAAAATCCCAGTACTGAAAAGGCTGAGGCAGGGGATCGCCATGAGTTCAAAGTTAGACTGAACTGCACAGGAAGAGTTTGTCTCAAAAACACAAAACATCTTTTTCAACTATTCCTCATGTTGAAAAAGATGTGGTATTTCTATTTAATGGAGTATTACTCAGCTATTAAGAATGATAAGTTTGAAGCATTTATACTGAAGTGTATGCCACCTGAACATATACTCATAAGTGAAATAAACCAGACACACATGTGTAAATATCACATAGTCTCCCTAGTATAACAAGCAAAAAGCAGAAATACAAAAGGAAACGTACAACAAGTAAAATCAATTGAGTCAGATAAGGCAAAGTGAATGGCATATTCTGCAGGATACTAATCAGCTTTTCTTCTGGATGGTTAACAACCTAAGTTCACAAGTCAGAGTTGGAGAAATAGAAGAACCACAAGGCCAGCCAACATTTTGGGCCTAGCGTTTCAAGGTCAGCGAAGACTCAGGATATAGGAGAACCTGTACTGCAACATCATGAAACTCAGCTGAGCTCCAAATTTTCTGAACAAGGAGATTATGGAGCCACAGAGGAAAGAGATTGAAGTTCTATAGTGTGCCTGGGCAGAGTCACGTGGAGAGAAAACTTTCTCTCAAGCTCTCACAGAGAGCAAACTGGTCAAGCATTGGCTGTGACTCATCCACATGGATGACACAGACAAAGGAACTACAGAATAATATACAGGACTACAAGATAAACCCTGAGACGACTTCACTGACCACATAAGAAATATAAAGTTCATGTGTAGGTATATAAGTCTTGCTCTATCTAGGTCTTAACCATCCAGCAGAAAAGTATAAAAATGAAGTATACATCACGGGGCCATTATATTAAGCTGAACTGTAAATGGCTATCGTCGACAACTTCTTTGAATAACTCACTATTGTTGTGGAATGCTGGACTGTGTTGGATTGTGTTGTCGAGTTCAAGCACCTAAGTTAGTTGAATGACAATGGAGTGCCCACCTTTGACAGGTATAGACAAAGGAAGGGGTATAGAAAGAAAAAATCATGATGTGTGTGTATAGACAGTACAGTTGGGATAGATAATGCTGTGCTTCTACATAATTCTATGAAAGGCAAAATCTGCACTAATAGTGGTTGGACAGGATATTATGTTGGCTTCTAGTACTACGGTCATCCACTAGGAAAATAATTATTGAATTTTTGATATAATTCAGGTATAAAAATAAGTTAAGTAAGCAGCTACACTCTTAATTTACTGATAAGAGACATCTGCTAAAATAATATCTGTAAATACAATATCATGTATGCACCTTGTACGATACCAAAACATTATGAAAAGTTTGCAATGTATTAATTTATCGAATCTGTATGGTTAAGGTGTCTTGAAACTGTCTGATTGACATTTGTAGTTCAATAAAATAAAAAATAAATAAAAAAAAGACAAAACAAAAAGGCATTAAATTAATCTGTAACCTTATTCGAATTTTCATCTCTGTTCTGAAGATCTAGATAGCCTTATTTTATTTACTTTTAAATTTACATGTAAAATCATCTAGAACTCCTAAAATAGTCTTTTGAAAATGTAAGAATTGTGATAAATCACCCTTTGTGATAATATTCTATTATAAAAAAACCTATATATTTTTAGAAGTTTAGGTATAGATAAATATGTGTAACTCTTTAACCATGCAGTATCACAAATATGAATATATCTCAATGAAGTATATATGGAAATAAATAATTTTTAACATGGATTGAAAAAAGCCTTAAAAACATGATTTATAATTCTAATAATTATACTAATAATCAAATGTCCCATATAGAAATAGTCAATCCCTTTTTAGTTAGAAAGTTTTTCTGGCCTAAATACACACATCCATACCTATTCATGAGACAAAATATGTACATGGTCATTAGCATGAATGACTGAGGTATACATGTTTCTATATGAATTTCTGTAATGAGGACAGAGTAAGAGAAAGAAAGAATAGGAGGAAAAAGAGAAAAGAACTTCCCTTAAAATTATGTTGTACATTTTTATCTACTCCAAATAATTATTTTTATTGAATTGAATATAAATATTATTCAAATTATTGGGGTTGGCATTGAGCTCCATAGAGACAGCACCAGGGCAAGTGAGAGCTGGACAGGCACTGGGTAACTCTGTACCTCGCTGAGGAAAACAAGTAAACATGGGCAAAGCGGATCCTAGGCCGAGAGGCAAGATGTCATCACATGCATTCTTTGTGCAAACTTGCCAAGAGGAGCACAAGAAGAAGCACCCAAATGCTTCCGCTAACTTCTCAGAGTTCTCTAAGAAGTGCTCAGCGAGGTGGAAGACCATGTCTGCTAAGGAGAAAGGAAAATTGGAAGACATGGCAGAAGTGCACAAGGCTCGTTAGGAAAGAGAAATGAAAACTTATATTCCTCCTAAAGGAGAATCAAAAAAGAAGTTCAAGGACCCTAATGTGCCCAAGAGGCCTCCTTCAGCCTTCTTCTTGTTTGTTCTGAGTATCACCCCAAAATCAAAGGAGAACATCCTGGTCTCTCCATTGGTGATGTTGCAAAGAAACCTGGAGAAATGTGGAATAGTACTGCAGCAGATGACAAGCAGCCGTACGAGAAGAAGGCTGCTAAGCTGAAGGAGAAGTATGAGAAGGACATCGCTGCCTATCAGGCCAAAGGAAAACCTGATGCGGCAAAAGAGAGAGTCATCAAGGCTGAAAAAAGCAAGAAAAAGAAGGAAGAGGAGGAGGACGAAGAAGATGGGGATGAAGAGGAGGAAAGAGAGGATGAAGAGGATGATGTTGAATAAAGTGGGTCTAGCACAGTTGTTTTTCCCCTGTCTATAAAGCATTTAACTCTCTGTACACAACTTACTCCCTTTGAAGAAAAAGAAACTTAAATGTAAGGCAGTGTAAGATTTTTTTTTAAAGTGTAGTGTTTTTTTTTTTTTTTTTCTTCTATAGTTAACACAGTACCGAATGTGTCTTTAGATAGCCCTGTCCTGGTGGTATTTTCAATAGCCTCTAACCTTGCCTTGTACAGTACAGGGGCTGTAAATTGGCATGGAAATTTAAAGCAGGTTCTTGTTGGTGCACAGCACAAATTAGTTACATAAGGCAATGGTAATTTTTCATTTTCAGTTGTCTCTGATGCAGCTTATATAAAATAATTGTTTTGTTAACTGAATACTACTCTGTAGTTGTAAAAAAAAAGTTGCAACGATTTGTTGACATTCTGAATGCTTCTAAGTAAATATAATTTTCTATTAGTAAATAAAAATTATTGAAGTTTTCTGTCTTTAAGTATGTTTACAGATCATTATAATATCTTAGAATTTGTACCCTTATTTTATATTTACAATTATAGTTATAATATTGTTATATCACTCTTGTTGCATATTCTATATAAAAATTGTCGTACTCTGTGGCTGACATTTTATTTAAATGTTTATGTACATAAAGTTTTAAATTTAATATAGTGAAATTTCAAAAACATTTGTTATGTTTTTGTAGATAGTCCAAGAAATATTTGTCTATTCTATATAATGATATTTGTCCCTGATATTATTGCTTTCATTTTGAGAATATTCATTATTTTAGCACTAAGATCCATCTGGAAGAGATTTTATGAAATATACAAAGTGGTGTTCATGTTCATTTCTCATGCTATTAGGTAGTGTTTATATATTTTTTCATATACGAAAGCATTTGAGCCACTAATCACTTACTGAAAAAGGTAGAGCAGCCATTCCAACTTTGTTGGAGTTTAATGAACAGCGCATGTGTTGCTTTTTTATTCTGAACTCTGCTTGCTTCATTAGTTTCTTTTACTTTTAGTTTGCATTGAAACAGTATCATCTATGTTACTTACAGTTGAAAAATAAGCATACGAACTAAAAAGTTCAAATACGTTAATGGTCTATAATATTGTCTTGGTAATAACTTATCCTTTGTCTATACATTGATTTTCTAATATCTACAAAATACTGTTTATATTTTAAATTTGTATTTAAAATATATGTCAATATTTACATTCTTGTACTTTGCAGTTTGTTTCAGAATATTTATATGCATCCACAGACAATCTGCATAGAATAAAAGGAAAATTATTAAAATAGATATATTGTATGTTTATTTATAACTTATACATTATAAACTTGGAGACAATTTTATCTATTATAAAACTACCTAAACCTGAAAATTTGAGCTGTTTCTAATTATAAAGAAATATTAAAAATGAATCTAGTTGTCCCGCCAAAACCTCTTGTAGTCATGGGGTGGGGACTTCTAGAGTTTGTGATTAACTCATGATCCACTGGGATTATGTGTGACCTAAGGCTGGGATTATGGGTCTTAGTACTGCTGGGATTATGGGTGTGAGTGCTTCCCTCAGCCTGGAGCAGAGAGCCTGCATGCAATATAACAGAGAGACAGACCTTTTGTAGTGATTGCTCTTTGTTGTTGCTGTTCTGTCACCATGAACTGCTGCTCTCTGCAATGTGCTCCTCTGCCTTGGAGCCAGCTGAATATGGTCTGAAACCTCCAGTACCTATGAGCTAAATAAACCTTTCCTTCCTTCATTTTGGGTGTTGGGTATTTGTCCCAGTAATGAGAGAAGAGTAACTAAGACAACGCAGAATACTGCTTTGACATTTCCTCAGAGGAGGAACCAGCCTTCTTCCCTAGAAAGTGTTTCTTGCTCCCAGACAGAAGTGACCAGAAAAGGAAACACTGGGTGGGAAGCCATGTGGGGGAGCGCTAGAGTCTTCAAGCTCTCCTCAGAGTTTCTAAGCACTGACTTGACAATTTCATCTTCTGTTGATGTGTTACATAATAGGAGAAATACAGGAAATGAAATATCCTTTTATTAGATTAAAAAGAAAGACATTTTTTACTGGGGAGATAGCTGGATAGTCTAAGTGCTTGCCTGGCAAGTGCAAGGGCCTGGGTTCGATCCCCAGTACTGTATGGCGTGCTACCCTGGAACTCCAGGCATGCTGGGCCAGCCACTGAAACTGGGTATTATGGCACAGGCCTGTAATCCTAGTGCTGAGGAGGCTGAGACAGGAGGCTTTTTATGAGTGTGAGCTGTGTAGCAAGACGCAATACTAAATTAAAAAAATAAATAAGCGAACAAATAAATAAATAAATAGCTTTTTTAAAGGAAACTAGAAAATTTTAACATTTCTGATTAGACAGGTAGCTTGTGTCTCAGTGATAAAACCCTTCCACACACGTCAAATAAAACAAACTTTTATTTTTATTTTTTTGAAATAAAGAAACATTTATATAGTTCAAACATTCCAGTGAAAATAGGCAGAAGATTCCTGGGTCAATCTTGCTCAGAAAATAATTATCATGATTGTGATTGTTACTTCTGGTTTAAACTTTTGGACCAGGATCGCGGTGCTATCTTGTATCTAGCTGAGGAATCTCAGGAAGCCTACAGAAAATCCATGTAAGACAGGATATTGCTCTGATTTAAAAATCAGTCCTTAAGATCAGTCTAGAGGGATTTCAATTTATTCTTGTCACATAATCAGGTGCACATTTTTTACACTCACTGGAATTTATTTGCCTCTTTTCAGATGTGTAAATAATTAACTATACTTCCTTACGTGACTGTCATGGCAATTTTCTCCACTTAGTATAAAAACCAGTGAGAATTGTAACCAATGCAAACAAATACTTAGAAAATGCTAGTAACTGGGTCATAATTCATTAGGATATTCCAAAATTATTGCAGAATCTTTTAATATACATTTGCAAAGAAAATTTCAAATGTTTGATCTGTTTCAATTTTTATTATGTTTTTCTTGAGTATAACACAGGACTGTTTCTTAATTATTTCCTTCTACTTCTCTTCCTTTTAGTTTGTAATGAAGTAGTAGCAGAAAATCAGAGCAAAACGGCAATAATAGAAAGCTGTAGAGCCTGTGAATAGCATCACACAATGCCTGTCCTTCAAGAGCAGTGAGAATTCAAAGGAAATCTAAGCATTCAAGGAGCCATGAAGGATTTGTTGTAAATGTGGAGGTGTGATGTTTAGATTTGGTCAGGGCATGTGTTCAGCATGAAACTCTTTTCTAGGATTGAGTATCACTACCTAATTCTCTAATCCCTAATTCTCAGTACTGTGTAGCACTGTGGGCAGGAGATAGGGGTGATTCTTGCTTGATGAATAATAAAACTCTTGCTTCAAGAACTATAAAGGTAAAATTCCCAGATATATGTGTAAATTTGTTTATTACATAGCAAAAAACAGTACAATAACATGCATTGGAGTCATTGATGTACATTTATTTATGCAGCAAAAATGCATCTAGTGCCCACTATAAGCCAGATATTGTGCTCAAGTCAGAGGATATAAAGACTGATTCGCTTAAGCCCAACAGAGAGCAGAAACCAGATCAACAGCAATGCTGGGAGCAGCAATACAGAGAAAGGATGTGTCAGGATAGGAGCAAAAAGGAGACCATTGTGAGCTGAAAGTGAGTTCACAGACAGTTGTGAAGCTTTGTGAAGTGGAGAATAAATTTCTCAAAATTATTTTAATAAAGTATCAAATATAATTTTAGGAATAAGGTAGAGAAAGAATAGTTTCTAAAAAGTCTATATATTTTTTAAAAAGGAAATTTGAAAATTTCATAAACCGAGAATTTGTTACAATTTAAGTACTATTCTCGATCTCTTTAATAATGTTCATTTTGAAATATTAAAGCTGTTCAGAAAATGAAAATGGAAGATAAAAATGTAATTTTTAATTTTTTTATTTTTGAATAAGAAATGCAATATTCCATTGTGAATGGAGAATGGAACTGCTATCAGAGCTAACTTCATGCTATTGCATTTTATTGTACTTAGACATAAAATATAACTTGACATACCTCATATTCAATTATACAGTTGTTCTAAATCTTATTGATCATCTATAAAAGTCCTTTAGTGTACATTTCTATCATTCTAACAATGAATACTACAAGATAAACCTTCAAAGCATGGTTGTACCTATATATATTTATTAGGTGAATTTTAAATCATTACACAAAATGTCTTAACATTCAAATCTGTTAGAGGCATTGCATCATATATCATGTGACAAATGTACTATGTATAAAGTTTAAGCAAAGTTCAACTTTCATTGAGCTCTGTCCTTGAGTAACCCGTATCTGTTTTTTAAAAATTATTTTTAGATTATTTTCTGTTTTTTTCTGTCTTATTTTGCAAGTCTTTGAAATTGGGTCCTTCAACATTTGCAGTAACAACGTCCAAAAAGGAAAGATCCCTCGCTTTATTAGACTTTTAATTAAGCCAAGTAGGTTAGGGTCAATTCAATATTGCAACTGGAAAAAAAGTATTATTTTATTGCTGGATGCTTTAGGCATACTGCCTCTGGGCTACATGCCAGATCAATAAAAATGTTAAATATTTGATGTTCCTTATATTCTTTATCAATTTTTCTTTGTAAACTATGGGCGAAGTATTCTCTTTAAAGAGTCAAATCTCACGTTTATCTAGTTTGATTGATCATGATTAATAAATTGATGTCTAATATTAATCAAGTGGATTTCTTGGGAATATTAATAAAATATTTTTACATTTATAAAAGATAAATTTGATTGAATTTTATTTCTGATAATAAGAGAAAAAAACATGGTTTACTTTATGACAATTGTTCTAGAAACTTCAACTCACAGTCTGCTATTTACACTTGTAGGGTTTTTTTTTTTTTTTTGTCTTTTTTTTTAGTCTCTTTTGAGACAAAGTCTCTATGTATTTCAGGCTGGCTTGAACTCACCTTGAAGCCCACGCTGATCTCAAAGCCATACAAATCCTCTTGCCGCAGCTTCACAACTGTTGGGATTATAAACACGTGCTACCATGCCTGACTAAAGCACTATGCAATACTAAGGTAATATGTAATAAATCACTGCATGTATACATTTCATCCTGTATAAGTCAAGTTAAACATACTTATCTTCTCACTTATAATTTTTTTTGCTTTTCATTGACATACAATTATATCACTTATTTAGATATTACCTATGTCTGTGTGAGGCTAGGAGAATGGAAGCCAATATGACCTATGTACCAAAATTTATTTGGATTATTACCAAAAACACTGGCTAATTCTTGCTATGTGTGAAAATTTGTTTTTTTTTCTGATTGCATTTTTTTATTTTGAATAAATATATTAAAGTATATCAACATAAAACTTTTATCAAAATATATCAACATAGTAAAACTTCTAGGTAATGTTTAAGTCTATAAATCCTTCAAATAAATTATAATTTTTATATGAATTTTATTAAGAAAGAAGTAGCAATGAGACTGATTCAAAACAGGTTAGTAGGACAGTTACAATAATTAATACATTGGATATTGTTGTCTTCGTAGTAGTTATTCATAGTGCAGGATGCAGATATGCTATCTTGTCTAAACACCATTAGTTCAAACTTTCTTCTCATTGAACTAAGAGAAAGTAGCTGTATATCTATGCTAACTATTATATATATATATATATATATATACATATATATTATATAATATATATATGCATATATATTCCCTACAGAACTCTCCTTCATTTATAACCTCCTTTCTTGTTTACTTTGGTCAGAGATGGTATTCCATTGTCATTCATATATTGTAGGTGCATGAAGCCATATTAATATGCTGAGCTGTAAAAGGCTCAAGTCAACAACTTCTGACATTGCCAGTCATGCAGATAACCCACTGCTATAATAGGCTACTGGACAATATTGGGTTACTTTGCTGAATTCATGCATCTATATGTGCAAATTGTTTTGAATTTCATTTACTTTTCCTGAAAAGTTTTCTAACAGTACAAAAAAAGTCCAAAACTGTACTACTTGGCAGACATTCTTCTAACAGTACATATGAGTAAATGGATGTTTACAGTGACCTATGGCTTAGAGCTATATAATACCCCAGTATCAAAGATAAGATGAGAAATGCACAGGGAAGCTAATTAACTTGTCTAGGAATGTTCTGCTAGCTGGTATGCAGCAGCACGGACTTCAAAGTAACAAAGTTAGGCTCTGCCTGCTATAATTTTCACCTCAATGATTTGTGCATGACTCAGGTAAAATCATTTTCTTTTATGGTAATTGGCATCTTTTATCTTTTAAACTCTTGCAATATACTACATTGTAATCTGGGAAACTGGTTTGTACAAAAAGTATCATTTATTCAATATTATGTCATCATTTATACTAGTAAAGTGATTCTAAAGAAAAGAACCTCATGTATTTAAATTTCATCTGATTGCTCACTAATCTAAATCCAGAAAAAGATTTCCTTACTCTATTTGCATTAACACTATAATATTACAAATATAATAGTGCTTGGTACTTTTTAAAATGGCTGATGTTGTTCTTTGAATTGTTTACTGGTAAATTTTAGGTATACATAATGATTGTATTTATCATAGGGAATTCATACATGTACAAGATACATTTTTATTCTTTTTTTCCCAGTCTCTTTTTCCTCTCTACAGCCCTTCTTCCCCTCATTATTTACAAAGCTGTGTTTCCATTTTGTCCTTTTTTATTATCATCGTTTCATTTTCCCTTCCTTCCCTTCCCCCTTCTCCTTCCTTAGTTCTGTTTTCCTTTTGAACAATTTCTTCCCATTCATAACTTAACAATTCTCTGACCTTGTGATGTTGTGAAAGCAGTATAGTTTGGGGGAACCATTCTAAAAACTTTGAATTAGAATCGTTTCCAGGGCTTAAAATATGAAGTACAGCAGGTATCTGTAATGCAAGGGTGGAGCAATGAGCAACATTTTTGAGTCAGCCCTACAAGCCCTAAAGAAAACCCCTAAAACTATGGTGCCTGGATGGCTGGGCTCTGATGGTCAACACGTGAGGCGTATCACATGCATCTCAGACTTAAAGTATATTCAGCTGGTGACGAGTTTATGGGGACACAACTCATAATAAGGAGATTCCCTTAAATCTGCCAAAAACTTAATTGATTTCCCTCAAGCCTGCCAAAGACTTTGAAGTCTGATCTCAATTAACTTACATTATTCCTTTGGAACTCACCATGACGTTACAGTCAAGAACAGATCACTGTATGTGTTTTCTGGCATAAAGCTATTAAAAATTGAGAGGAACTGAATTACAGGCACGCACACATAATCCCATACACAGTTTCAACATTTGATAATAATTTTATGTTGCTTTTGCTTTAAATCAGAAAAAGATTTTTAAAATATATTTTCATTGTGTATGGTATAACTGTATTTAGACATACAGTGTTAATACTCAGATGGATATGTTTTTAAGCACCTTTTATATTATTAATAAAAATATTTTATGTCATGAATTTTGAAATTCTACAACAAGTGTGATATAATTTTTTAAAATAAGAACTTTATTTATTTATGAATTTAGGACATGGTGCACAGGGTCTACCTGGTCTCGTTAAGTAGATCAGAGTTGTAAGGATTCTCCTGATTTCAGCCTCCCAAACCCTGAGATTGGAGATGCGCGCCAGTCTCTGTGGCATCTCAGCGCGTCCAGGGGTGGGGCCGGCACAGCAAGCCGGAGAACAAACTCCTGGCTGCTGCGCTTGTTCTTGCGAAGTGGAAAGTGTGATATAATTGACAAAGTTAAATTGTTAATTCTCCCTGGATCTAGAAATGTCAAATTATGAGAAAATGAATTTTTAAACATAGCAATACAAAGAGAAATTATTGTATATGAAAGGTTAAACCTGGATAACCGAACAATCAGACACACTGACATGAGTGAAACAGGTTTATTGGAAATGCATGTGGGGGCTGCCTCGCAGACCCAGGCAGGGGACAGGAGCCTTTATAGGGTCTTTCAGGGAGGGTAATTGCAGCCAGATCACGGGTTTCAGAGTGGGCTAGAACAGTGAGATCTAGGTGGACATCATTTATCTTATTTTTTAATTTTGTTTGTGTGAGAAGGGAGTGAGTTGAGACCAACATGTGTCAAGGGGAAGTGAGCCAAGAGCAGGGCACAGTGTGGAGCAGGCCTGGGACTGGGGTTGGGCAGGTTGCCTAAGAAGCCGAGAGAGTGAATGTTGGGGGCAAGGCCAGTGGGAAACTTTGAATCCTGATCTATCATCCCAGATTCTGCTTGATAGAAAAAGGGCAAATAAATCATCTGGCTATTTCCTGCTAAACAGTGGCATTGTGGGGTGGTGAGTCTGCAGATCAGGGCAAGGAGTTGTCATCATTGGAGGGGTCATGTTGGAGTAAGGCATGGTAAGGGGTAATGTGAGAGAAGCATTTGGTTAAAATTTTGGTTCGTTAGTTAGGTACCGCGTTGCGGACTGGGGTCATTAAACAAGGGGCAACAAGAAGCACAATGAGTCCTGCTAGTAGCCCCTGGAGGGGGAAAAGCCATGTGAGTATGGTCCCCCATGGGTTGTGTAACCCCAATCCTGGGGAGCGCAAACCTTGGTATTGTTGTGCTCTATCTCTTCATTCTTGGATCTTTTGAGGGGTAATACCAGACTGACTAAGATGACAGTAATTCTCTTCCTTTAAAAATAAGAAAGTTCCCCCTTTTTCTGCAGTCATCAAATTGAGGGCTCCCTGTTCTTTAGTATCATATGGGTGAGTTGTTGTATTTGTTTTTTGTATGACATCTATGGTGTTGGCTATAAGTTTACATTCTCCCACCAGTTGGCTGGCCAGCTGTGACTATAACCCCAGGGATATTCCTAGTCCAGCAGCCCCTCCTAAGGCAGTTCCCATCAGGGCTGAACCTATGAGAAATCTCATGTGGTCTGTTTGTTTTGTTTCGTGTCATGGTGTAGGGAGGTTAGCTGAGAAATAGTCATCAGCAAATTCCTCCTCTGTATAGACAGCAAGACTAGAAGTTATTAGAACTGGAGTACATTGAAGACCTGGCAGAAGGGAGGGGTAGATGGAGGAGACATATAGGAAGAGTTGTGTGAAATTTTTACAAGGGGGGAGGCAAGGGAGGAGGGAGTTACCTGAAAGGCTAATGGAGCATCCTGTAGAGTACTAAAGGTTAGAAGAGGTGAGAGACATGAGGAGGATACCTAGGGCTGGGAGATTCTGGGTAAATGGTCAAGAGCTTGAGAGGGTGGTATTGGTAGGAATAGCTATGATGTCTGGTTGATGTATAAACGAGCATAGCCAACACTCAAAGAGATTAGTGTGAGTGTAGGAGAGGAGTTTGAGAGCTGTGAGGGCCATTAAGGAATGATTAATGGTTATTTTTGTGGAGAGACACATCAATATCAGGGGCCGTGTAAGGTGTCTTGTCAATGTGGAGGAACCCACATGGGTCTTGTCCAATAGTGTCTATCCAAACAGTGAGGGTGATCTTGTGGTCCCATAAGTCTGATTGTGGGTTATGGATGATGAGGTTTATGTCGTTGCACTGGTATGAGGCACATGGTAATTGAAAGGGGATGAGCTGCAGGGACACCTTGGCAGGTTTTGTGTGAGTACCTGCAGATGTTTGTAGCCAGTATGGATGTTTAGTATTGATGTGAAAAGTTTGTACTTTTCCATTTAAGGCATGTGCTAAGAAATTGCTGGGCTGAGCACTTATCCCTGGGCTGAGAAGAAGGTGTATTATGAATGCAGAGATAGTTTGGTTTGTGGCTGTTTGTCTGGAGCATTTTGTGAGCCACAGGGAAAAGGATGGAGGTTACAGGCATCAAAGATGAGGGGAGACAGAAGGGTACTGGGAGGAAAGGCCGTGTATGTTGTGTGTCTATGGTAGGCTGGGAAGTGTCTCATACCTAGGGATTGACCTTATCCAAAAGAAAATCCATTGGAGAGGTCAAGGTAGCTGGGGTATTAGAGGGTAGCAGGGCTCATAGAAGAGAGAGAGTCAAGGGTTTTGTAAAAGAAAGAGAGTTGTGGAGTTTAGTTAGGGCATCGCACACCAATAAAGGTGTGGGGCAGGGAAGGCATAATGAGGAATGAGTGTGTAAAAAGGTGCCTGGGAAACTTGGAATCCTGATCCATCAGTGTACACTATCTAAGATTTAATACTTTATTTTTTGTTTAATTTACTAACTAAAGTAAATATGGAGTCTTATTAGGAAAAAAATAACTATGCTAAAGTCTGTGTGATGTGCTTATTTTTTTTAAATGTATGTCTTCAGTTGAAGTGGAAAACACTAAATATTATAAACTGTCATCATTGTTATTAGAAATTTAGGAAGATAGAGTGCAAAATAAGTTCATTCAAGAAGACAAAATGCTAATGTCATCATTTTCCACATATCTAAATTATCACTGATGAGAAACTCCTAATTAGCATTTTGACCTTTAAGCAGATAATTCAGTGAAAGTTTCATTAGTAGTAGATCAAGGAGAAACTGTAAATTAAAATGCAATTTTCTTATTTATTACAAAGTCTGATTACTTAATTCAAGGATATTGGTTTATAATCTTATAATTCTCATTTTCAAAGATACATAACTATAGTAGAAATATTCAGAAAAGATTTTGTAAAAGATATATAAATTGCAAAGCCTAAGAATCTAGATTTTACATTTTTCACATTATTCAAATAATTTATTTAATTTGATTGTTTAAAATGCATTAAATAAGCCGGGCGTGGTGGCGCATGCCTGTAATCCCAGCACTCGGGAGGCTGAGGCAGGAGGATTGTTGTGAGTTCGAGACCAGCCTGAGCTACAAAGTGAGCTTAAAGCCAGCCTGAACTGCATAGCGAGACCCTGTCTCAAAAAGACAAAAAAAAAATAAAATAAAATAAAAAATAAAATAAAATGCATTAAATATATATATATCATGCAGTATTTGCCATATAACACTGCATTGAAATTATGCTTCCCTTTTCCTACTCAGGTATTGTTTGAAGGATAGGCAATGAAGTACTTTACAGAATGAAATGAGTATTTTTATATATTTACTAAAACTTCCATCAGTTTTCAGAGTGGGAAGTAAGGAACATAAGCTTTATTTTTTATCAGTTTTTGATGGTACATGTAAAAATAACCAATTCTGTATCTGGCCAGTCATTTAATTGATTTGTGTGAACAAATTTAGGCTACATCAATCTTACAGTGTCAATAAGTTTATCACTTAGCAGCACTTTGGAAGACAGTAAGATATGTCTTCCATGGGCAGATTGACTTTTCCTCCCTGAACAAATTAAGTCCATCTTGCTGCCTGGGTCTGGCCCTCTCGACAACCCCAGTCACTGCATCACCGTGGCTACTGCTGGTGGTTGCTGCCCTCTTACAACACAGAGCCTTGGTGCCGGGCATGCTCCAAGCCATCACATTTCATCCTGCCATGAATCTAACTGCCTGAGATTGCATCGTGTGATAGAGCCACGCTGTGGTGAGAGGCTGCCTCTTTTTAAATCATTTTTTGCATCTTTTAGTTATTGATTTGCTTGGTACAGGGTCTCGCTATATGCAGCTCAAACTCGTGATCATCCTGTCTCATTGCTGTGATCAACTGTCATGTGCCATCATGCCTGGTTTTAGTGGCCAGTATGGTGCAGGGCTCCATGGCATGCAGTACCAAGGATTGAATTTCTTTTTTTTTTTTTTTTTTTCTTTCAAACTTATCTTTTATTTATGCTGAGATGTGTATTCTTTGTTTATTTGCTTATCATTTTTTTTTATTTTATTGAAGTACAAATGTCAATCAGATAGTTTCAAGACACCTTAACCATACAGATTCGATAAATTAATACATTGCAAACTATTTTCATAATTTTTGGTATTGTACAAGGTACATACATGATATTATACTTACAGACATTATTATAGAAGATATCTCTTATCAGTGAATTAAGAGTGTAGCTGCTTACTTATCTTATTTTTTTATACCTGAATTATATAAAAAATTCAATAATTATTTTCCTAGTGGATGACTGTAGTACTAGAAGCCGACATAATATACTGTCCAACCACCATTAGTGCAGATCTTGCCTCTCATAGAATTATGTAGAAGCACAGCGTTATCTATCCCAACTGTACTGTGTATACACACACATCATGGTTTTTTCTTTCTACACCCCTTCCTTTGTGTACACCTGTCAAAAGTGGGCACTCCATTGACATTCAACTAACTTAGGTGCTTGAACTCGACACCACAATCCATCCTTGTGCTTTCCAGGCAGGCACTTAGACTGCATTGTTATCTCTCCAACTCTAACTCATCTTATTTACATAAATTTACTTAAAACATTAACATTACTTTTATAATATTA
Source organism: Ctenomys sociabilis (assembly GCA_004027165.1). NCBI lineage: Eukaryota > Metazoa > Chordata > Mammalia > Rodentia > Ctenomyidae > Ctenomys > Ctenomys sociabilis. The sequence goes on along the minus strand of PVKA01003757.1, from coordinate 36,902 downwards.
GTACACTACCCTAATATTAAGCAACTATAAAGAATCTTCTCACAGAAATTGATACCAGCAAATCAATGGACTACAAGAGTAATCAAAAACACAGTAAAAAATTTCATTTTAAAAAATTAAATTAAGAAAATTCTGCTAAGGAAGTCTTTGTTATAGGTCACTCTGCATAGGAACCAAATCAGCCAGATAGAAATTTGAACAGAGCCTTTTATTTAGTGAGCTCAGGTCTGTCAGTCATTTCTCATGCAGGAGAAAACTGATAAACACCTGAACGTAGGTAGCAGCAAGTATTTATAACAGAAATTACATTCAGCTTTGTAAGCAAATTTATTATCTAGCACAGAACAACAGATAACTACATTCATTTGACACAGCTGCAAACTATTCATAAGTAAAGGGTCTTTCATAGCTTAGTGATAAGTGCATATTTTTATAAGATACATCTTAAGCTGTCCACTTTACAGGAGATGGTTAGGGAAGGAGTTTGTTTTAGTTTGCTGCATTGACAAGAAACAGTTATTTATTGTTAATCAGCCTTGAGCCAAGAGGGAGCATACATTTCTTAGAGTAGATAACAGGAAGCATAAGGGCTTTTTAATAATTTCCCAGAGTAAAGGCACAAAATTCTGTTAATACTTTACAGTCTTTATTTTATCTATCTATATTTTTGTTTTTGTATTTTAGGGTCTACAGGATGTTCAGGGTCTCACTACTAGATTGGACTCATAGTGATTCTCATGTTTATATCCTCCCAAGAGCTGGGATTACAGGCCCCAGCCATTATACCCAGTCTCAATTGCTGTCTTAGAGAACCTCAGAGGAGGGGCTGGCACAGCAGGCCAGGGGATCAAACCTCCAGACCATGTGCCTGCTTGCAGGCGCTTTAATCTGCTCAGCTATTTGGCTGGTCTAGAAGTCTTTATTGTTTATTTATTAATTTTTAAGTCCCAGAAGTCAGACCCAGTGACTTGTGCATGAAGACAAGAGCTCTCCCAGTGAGCCACATTCCCAGCCTTAACAAAGGAGGTATTTCTGAATATCGCATAGTGTGTCTTTGATTTTATGGGGTGTATTTTGAGGATAATTAATAACAGTATGTATTTTTCCATAAAAAAGTGTTTTAACTTAAAATTGCATGTAGTTTTTGATAAAATGTAATTGATTTATCATTTATGGCAAATGTCAAATAAAAAATCAGGTGTGCATCAGTGTTTATTAGAGGAAGAGACTTAGTATAAAATATACAAATCCATAACAATGTGCAAGACTGGCTCGCAAGTGCACTCAGAGACAGGCTTGGAGGCACACAAGGGGCTGTCTGTGCTGGAGCTCCAGAGGATGCAGTCTAGGGCTCTGTGCAGCATCTGGAGGAGCTCGCACCAGCTAGCCAGAGCATCTGCACTGGGGGCCAGGAGACTATGCTCGAGGCAAAGGCGAAGGCGAAGACTGGAGCTCCACCAGGGAAATAAACAGAGACTTCTTTCTTCTTTCCTTTTATTTTTTCTGGTGGACAGACCTATTGGCTGCTGTCACACACATGCTCAGGGTGAGCCTTCTTTGTTTAGAAAATACCCACAGCCACCCCAGTACTAACTGACTCAATTTCTTGGGTCATTTCTTACTCAGTTTGACACAATCAGTTAATTCCCACATTGTGTGACTTTATAGATCTTATTCACCAGATCTAGCACAGTATAACTTCTGACTCTTTTCCAAAGTCAAAATAGCCATGCAAGTTAAATATTTCGATCAATAGAGGACATAGGGCTGGCAAAATGGCTCAGCAGACTAAGCACCTGTTGAGGCAAGGGCAGGGAGCAGGGCTCAAACCCCGGCACCACATGCAGTGCCAGCTCTTCCCTGAGCATGTTGAACTGGCCGCAGAGTCCGGGTGATGGGGCACACATGACTGTAATCCTAGCACTGGTGAGGTTGAAACCAGAGGGTGCCTATGAGTCCAACCTGCATAGTGAGACCCTGCACCAAAAACATAAAAAAATGAATAAAATAAAAAGATACAGGACACACATACAGCACAACAGCCAAACTAAAGACAATCACAAAAAGAGAACTTTCTGTGCTATTTCAGAAAGTAGAAAAAACAATGGATTCAAATCAAGGTGGACTGTCCCAAGTGGGATTTATGACAATATATTGCTTACTTTCATATTTTTTAAAAATAATTTATTTATTTATTTTCATAATTTTTAATTTAGACATTATTGTTGACGATACCACATCATATTTCAAATCAATGTCACCAAGTTTTCAGGCACTCATTGACTTTGAGCTCTATATCTTCAGAATTTAATTATAGATTGTCTGAAGATATTTACACTTACACAATAATTTTTCTATTAGTATTGATCAAATGATAGAAACATATTTTAATGTGTTTTCATTTATTTTAAGACATGACCTAACTGTAGTCCAGGGGTTGAACTCCTATGTAGCCTAAACCAGCCTCAAACACACAGCAATCTGCCTGCCTCAGCCTTCTCAGTGCTGGGGATTGCAGGCATGTGCCGCTGCTATACCTGGCAAAACTCTTCTTTCATTACTGACTTCCTCTTACTTCGTAAGAATGAATGTTTGGTCTGGATTTTAATCTTTTACATAAAGTGGATCACAATCACTAATAGAATTTGGAAAATACATGATTAGGAATCCTAAAAGTTATTACCATGGTAACATGGAATAATAATTTTGAAAGATACTTCTCACTCAGAATTAACTATTTATCTTTTATGCTTTTTTGTTTTGTTTTTGTATTTCTTACAGGGTCTACATGGTCTCACTATGTAGATTGGACTCCTACTGATTTTCTTGTTTTCAGCCTCCCAAGTGCTGGGATTACAGGTGTGTGCCACCACACCCAATCTCAATTGCTGCCTCAATGTGCCCCAGGGTCAGGGCTGGCATGGCAAGCCGGGGATCGAATCCCCTGATCCCTGATTCTACCTAAGCAGGTGCTTTAGTCCGCTGAGCTATCTGGCTGGCCCTTTATGCTTTTTACCTCTGCACTAATTGATGTGTGACTCTGAACTACCTTAGAATTATTAATTTTGAAATGTAGTATAAAATTTAGATGCTTAGATGTGTTTATCATAAATGACTGTGCTTAAGGCAAAATATGAAACAGAAATAGTGTAGATGTAATTTTCAGTGTCACTTGTTTCTGGACTACTGTCATCAAATCGGATATCAACTCAATCTGAAAGACTCCAGATCAAGAGCTTTTGAAAAAAAACAAAAGTGAAAATAAATGTTAAAGATTGTAGAAGCATGATCTAGGCTATAGGAAGAGAAGGATGAAATAATGAAACAGAAAGCAAAAGGGAGATTGTTTCTTTGCATATACATATTACTAAAAATCCCAGAAGCAAACATTGAAAAAGAAAATGACAAAAGGAAAGTCACCACTAAGCTGTAACCAAGTTCTAGTATCGTGCAAGAGCATTGTTTCTGAAATTGTCCTAACAGTTGTGCTTTTGACCACAGCAGCTTCTCTGATTCTTCTGTTCTTTTCACTTTCTTACTTTCTTACCACCAGCTGCTCTTTCTGCTTTGTTACTCTGTCTGCTCAGGACTCCTCAGAGTTCCTGCCATCTGCCTTCTCAGCTTTCATTCTGACCACTGAGGTAGGTTTCTAAGCAGTCCATGCTCAGATTGTCCAAACCAGGATTGTACTGAACCACTCAGGCACAACTTTGCTTCTGGAACTTCAGCTGGCCTTGGGTTTTGCTGCTTAGCATAGTCATGTGTTATTTTACAATGTGGACACAATGAGAGAAAAGGAATTTTTAGGAATATTTGGTCTGGTGAGAATGTCATAAAGTGCATTTATGTCAGCCTAGACAATTTATGTGTGGGTTAGGGTGCTCTGGAGGGGCAGGATCAACAGAATATGTATGTAAATTTATGCAAGGTGACATCCTGTGTGGGTTAAAAGACCAGAGGTTGGAAAGTTCACAGTGGCCACCTGCACAGTAGATGATTGGGAGATCCAAGACTTGCTTGAACCTAGGAATCCAGGACCCTCTGAACAAAAGAGATCAAGGCTACAGCAAAAGTCTGAGTCATGGCCCAGAAGCTCCCTGAGGCATCAAGTGAGTGACCCTTGGCTAGAAAGCCAAAGACAAGTCATGGCAGCAAAAGACACTCCTCCCCTAAAACAGGAGGTCTTAACAAACACATGCTAACATCCTCCTTTTCCCCCTTTATTTTTATCTAAAATAAGGCATATTGATTGGAACCATGCCTGGCTACAATTGAGATCGACCTCCATCTACCACCACCACCAGCAACCCTGTAGGTATTTGACCTACAAGGCAGGACTCTGGGCTGTGGTACCCATCCATATGGTTAGTCAAGATGGAATGAAAAGGTAAAAAAGAAGAACTGAGTCTGTGTCTGTTCAGACCTCCAGACTGCTCTGGGGATGTGTCTTTTGCTGCCATGACCTTGAAACATCAACCTCTGGTGTCTTCAACCTTCTATCCCATGCTCACACATTTGACTCTCCAGGGAGCTTCCAGGCTTTTGATTTTGAGTGGATGTTGTGGTTTTCATCTCTTTTTATTGTGAAGTTGAGTACTCATGAAAAATTCCTATTGCCTGGAAAACAAATCTTGTCTGACATATAGCTAAGAATGGGTCAGTCAGTGGTAGCACATTTTATTTCCATATGTAACAGGTCCCTGTTTCTAATGTTTATCAAAACACTTACATACGTCCTGTATATATCTTTTGACTTTGCATTTATATTTCACCTTTATAAGGTGGAATTATGAGCTTATGATCACTTTCATAAAAGTATAATATAAAAGAAAAGATACATTATTTTATTCTATATGAAGTTGTATTTATTCAGTTTCATCTAGTTATTGACACATATTAGTTTGAGCACATGATGTATCTCTAAAATGCTCTTTCATTTGTTCTCTGAAACCATGAAGGAAAGACACATGCCGCAGTAACTCACTGCACTGAATAAACTTCTTTTCATTTCTGTGAAATTAAATACATGAAAACTGGCACTCTTATTGCAGCAAGGAAGAACATGCAAATACTTGGTTTAAAAATAATACATTGATTATGTCTGAGTTGAACAGAAAGAAAGAGGCTAAATAAGTTGTGAGGAAGTTCTCCAGAAAGAACATGCTATCAAAATCTTGACCTCAAGAGGTGCGATGGAGAATTACTAAATTAAAGATTAAAAGAAATTTTCTGTGTGAAAATGAGTTCACATTGTTAACAAAAATTAGACCATTAACATGAGTGAGGATTAAATCAATTTTTAAAGCACATGTGCTTGGCTGTGAAGTTAGTGAAAAGGTAACTGTTTCTAGATCAAAGGAAGAGTGGAAAAGCTACAAACAGGTGACTGAACTATAATGAGAAAGTAACGCATGTAGTAATTTCTGGAATAGGGTTTTGGAAATGTGTTTTTTGAAAAAAGTATAATAGGGGCTGGAAAGATAGCTCAATAGAATAAGTGCTTGCCTGGCAAGCACAGTGGTGTGAGTTCAATCCCTGGTTTTGAAAAAAAAAAAAAAGTTTAATAAAGTAATAGCCATAAATAAGGATGAACTTGAGCCTTTTGTAGGAAAATGCATACAATTAGAGACCATACTCATAAGTGTAATAAGTAAGGTTCTTATGTGTAAACATTACATGATCTCATTAGTGTAAGACACTGAGTGAATAAATAAGCTGCAAAATTACAATAAATTATGTGAATTGCGAAGAAACTTTTCAAGAGAAAAAAGAAACTGTGATGGAGGAAATGGAGAAAGGGACACACACACACACACACACACACACACACACAATAGTTAAGATAGTTTACATCTAATCTATTTTAGTTCATTAAAAAGAAAGGTTTGTACTAATACTTTTGGATGCTATTTCATGCCTGTGTCATGAACTTTGAGAAATGACTATGAAGATAACACTATATATTTTTCAATATTATCATCCTCCTATTTGCCTTTTTACAACTGTTTCATTGTTGCTTTTTATTTTCTGTTTAAAACAAAACAAAACAAGAGTCTTTGAGTTTACATCGAAGGGCATAAAAATCATTGAGAATTTTAGGCACAGATGTGAGCTAATTTAGTTTATTTTGTATGGACCACTTGTTCCTGAGTTAACAATGGTCATTGATGAAGTATAGTTCAACCTCAGATAAGAAAGAATATTCAGTTTTCCGGAGAAGGAATGGAATTTGCCAACAGCTAGGGTAACTGTAACGTGTAAGGAGTGTAGTTGTTAGACTCTGTCATGATAATTTTCATGGGAAGCAGGACCTTGGCAGAGTTTGCATTTCTACTTCCTGAAACATTATACAGAGTAAAGTTCTGTGTGTTAATACTTGGAAGGAAATATTTATAAAACAATGCTATTTAAATCAATGATTTTATGTAAATACAAAATGTATTTCTTATGGATTTGAAATTTTGAACAAAGTCAAGTACACAGTATAAATATTTTAGGAAATATTAAATACTTATGGTAGCTACATTTAGTTGAGTACAGTGGAGTGACATGTATTTGAGAGTATTTTTCTATATCCTTGCTCAGTTTCAGTGACTAAAAAGAGCTTTTTTTCCTACAAAATGATAAATTGATAGAAATGTAAGCTCAAATTGTATTTTTTCTAATTACATTATAATAATGAGCTGAGACTGCTGTATCAATCAATGAATTTCAGGAGATGCTTTTGCCTGACTAGGTCTCTATAGTAAGTTAAATAATTTCCTATAATATACCTTGAAACTAACATTATTCATTTGGGATTGACTGGGAGTTGTCCATAAAATATTATGATGTAATAATGAAAACAGTAACAGATGTATCAAATTCAATAAATTATAAAACTCATATATAAGTAATATTCTTCTTATAGTGAATAAGTACACTATCATAATACACAATACATTCATATTCTTATAGATATTATATATGTATTTGTTTATAGATGTAGATAAAGTGAGATCTCAAAATAATTCTAAATCGAGGCCCAGCAGCGCTGGCGGATTGAGTCCAGGCCAGCCCCTGAGTGAATCCTTCAGACTCTTTCCACCTTGCTCTCAGGGGAAACCTTCACCCCTCCCATCCACTCCAACCCCAGGTCCAGCTAGTGTGTGGGAGAGTTTCTGCTTCCCTTGCACCCCCTCGACCAGGGGCATAACAGAGAAGCAATACAGATTCACCGCTGTATCTGAGGGGCACAACAGGTTCACTTCCAAGGGCCACAGCAGGAAGGAGCTTAACACAAGAGCTAGACCCAAGACAGGAATAACTGGATAAGCTCAAATTTAATAGATCTGTACTGAACTTCTGTAGGTGCTAAGGTTATAACTGCACCAAAGCTCTACACAACAGATCAGAAGTCAGAGCTATATGCAATGACAAAGAGAAAGAGCAAAATGCAATTTCAGGCCTCTAGCCCACCAGGAACAAGTACATAGGACACTAGCTCAGCTGAAATGTATGAATTAATAGAGTCAGAAGTAAATAAGGAACAGCAGAAAGGTATAGAGGAAATTAAAGTAGAATTAATTTCTGACATAAAGAAATCTCTGAATCCATAGCATCTGAAGAAAAGAATCAAATACAGAAACATATGGAGGAAACCCAAAATGAAAAAAAAAAAAAAAAAAAAAAAAAAAAAAAAAAAAAAAAAAAAAAAAAAAAAAAAAAAAAAAAAAAAAAAAAAAAAAAAAAAAAAAAAAAAAAAAAAAAAAAAAAAAAAAAAAACAAAAAAAAACTCTACAGTAAAATAATTAAGAGCTGCTTCTAAAGAAGACATTGATAAAAAAAAAAAATAAAGGAGATTAGAAAAATAATGGACTCCTTCAATGAAAAATACAGGAAAGAAATAGATCGTATGAAGCAGAGTCAAAGAGATATACAGGAACTTAAAATCTCAACCACAAACCTGCAAAACTGTTTGAGTGAAAGTGAAGACAGAGTGTCAGACCTTGAAGACACTGGTGCAGCTAGTAAAAAGATAAGAAAACTCTTAAAAACAATAAGAATGCAGGAAAAAATAATCACCTACAAGACGATGCAAGGATGAACAATGTGAGACTAATAGGTATCAAGGAGAAAGAGGGAGTCAATACAAATGAGATAAAAATAAAATGGGTAGAAGTATTAGCAGAAAACTTCCCAATATGAGGAGACAATCTAACATTCATGTAACCAAAGCATACAGAACACCAAATAACTTCCACCCAATTAAAAACACACCAAGATATGCAATAGTCAAGATCCCAGAAATCCAGCACAACAATAAGAGAATGAAAGCTGCTAGAGAAAAGAAGCAGACCACATTCAAAGGAAAACCCATCAGAACTACGACCAACTTTCCTTCACAAACCATGAAGGAAAGAAGAGCATGCAGCATAGTACTTCAAATTCTCTATGAAAACAAATTCCAGAACAGACTACTATAATATGCAAAACTCTCTTTCTTTCAAGTTTGATGGAGAAGTGAAATACTTCCATGACAAACAACAAATAAAGAATATCATGATGACAAAGTCAACACTTCACAGACTACTGAAAGATGTTGTACAGAGGGATAAAAATGAACAGAACTCTAGCAATAGGAACAGAGGAAACCCACTAAATAGGACAAACAATTAAACACAGGACAAAAAGGAGTAGACAACAGCAGGTAAATAACATGTCAATGATAAATCAACAAATCTCAATTATAACCATAAATGTAAATGGACTCAGTTCACCAATTAAGAGAAGTGCACTGGCATAGTGGATTAGGAAACAGAATCCAAAAATATGCTGTATACAACAAATACCTTAAATCTAAATGAAATTCATAGGCTGAAAGTCAAAATATGACAAACAATACTACACGCCCCAGCACATCAGAGAAAAGCACTGGTAGCAATCCTGTTCTTAGTCTCAACTTCAAACCAAGAATGACCAAGCAAAATAAAGAAGGCAATATATACTGAGTAGGGGAAAAACTCAAGATGAAGAGGTAACATTCATAAATATGTATGCACCAAACACAGAAGCAACGAACTATATAAAATAAGTCTTAAAGAACATGAAAAATCTAAAACCCAATACCACAGTCTTAACAGGAGAGCTTAACACTCCCTTACTTCAAAAAGATAGGTCAACGAGACAAAACATTAGCAAAGAAATAACAGAACCGAACAAGAGCTTGAAACAAATAAACTTAGTGGACATATATAGAGTGTTCCACCCAAACATAGCTGAATAAACATTTTTTTTCTGCTGCACATGGGTCATTCTCCAAAGTAGACCACATATTAGTCTATAGGCAATGCTTAAGTATATGCAAGAAAACAGAAATTGTCCCCTGCATGTTATCTGACAACAGTGCAAAGAAACTGGAAATAAATGACAAAAGAAACCAGAAAAAAAACACTAAATACATGAAAATCAAACAATTTCCTAATTGTTTAATTAATTAGGAATCAGCAATCAATGGGTCACAGATGAAATCAAATAAGAAATTCAACAATACCTACAATGCAAGGAAAATTCAAGTACCACTTGCTGGAATTTATGGGATGTGATGAAAGCAGATCTCAGAGGGAAATTTACAGCTGTGAATTCACACATTAGGAAAACAGAATGGTAAAGAAAATAAACACCCTAATGCTATACCTCCAATAGAAAAGGAAGAGCAAACCAAACCTGAACCCAAAAACGGGGAAGAAATCATAAAACATAGAACAGAAAAGAACTCAATTGAGACAAAAAAAAAAAAAAAAAAAAAAAAAAAAAAAAAAAAAAAAAAAAAAAAAAAAAAAAAAAAAAAAAAAAAAAAAAAAAAAAAAAAAAAAAAAAAAAAAAAAAAAAAAAAAAAAAAAAAAAAAAAAAAAAAAAAAAAAAAAAAAAAAAAAAAAAAAAAAAAAAAAAAAAAAAAAAAAAAAAAAAAAAAAAAAAAAAA
>PVKA01003757.1:7915-26841 GCA_004027165.1 Ctenomys sociabilis | reverse complement strand
CCAAAAGAATAAAGAAAAAATTCAAATACAAGCAATAAGCAATGTAAAGGGTGTAACTACCACAGACCCAGTGGAAATTCAGAAGATTATCAATACCTACTTTGAGAATCTTTACTTTCACAGTATAGAAGACACAGACAAAATGGACAGATTCCTTGAAAGGAGCAAATTACCAAAAACGAATCAACAAGTTATAACCACTCCCAATAGCCCAATAACAGCCAATGTAACACGAGATGTAATAAAAAACCTACCGACAAAGTGAAATCTGAGTCCTGATGGGTTTCCAGCTGAATTCTACAAGAAATTTATGGAAGATATATGCCTTATTCTACTCAAACTCTTCAAGGATGTTGAAAAGGAAGAAATCCTCCCAAAATAATTCCTGGAGGCAAGTATTATACTGACACCAAAACCAGGGAAAGACACAACCAGAAAAGCGAACTACAGGCCAATCTCCCTCATGAACATAGATGCAAAAATCCTCAATAAAACCCTAGCAAATAGAATAAAGCAAATCATCAAAAAGATCATACAGCATGACCAGGTAGGATTCACTCCAGGAATGCCAGGATGGTTCAATATTCAAAAATGTATAAATGTAATACACTATAGCAATAGAGTGAAAACTAAGAACCACACCATCATCTGAATTGATGTAGAAAAGGCTTTTGACAAAGTCCAACACTCATTCATGTTCAAAGTCTTACAGAAAATTGCAGTAGAAGGCCTCCACTTCAATCTGAGAAAAGCCATTTATGAAAACCCAATGGCTAGCATAATTATAAATGGAGAAAGGAAAAACTAAGATTTTTTACTCTTAGATCTGATACAAGACAAGGATGTCCTCTATCACCCCTCTTATTTTATATAGTTCTGGAAACATTAGTTAGAGCCATTATACAAGAGAGAGAAATAAAAGGAATGACAATAGATAAAGAAGTCAAATTATCATTATTTGCAGATGACATGATACTTTACTTGGAAGATCCAAAAACTCCACAAAGAAGCTACTAGAATTGATACAGAAATTCAGTAGCATAGCAGTATACAAAGTCAACATGCAAAAGTCAATAGTGTTCCTCTACACACATAACAAATACACTGAGAGGGAAATTATAGAGACATTACATTTTATAACAGCACCGAGGAAAATGAAATATCTTGGAATTCATCCAGCAAGAGAAGTCAAAGATCTTTTCAAGGAAAATTACATTAATCTTAAAAAAGAGATCATAGAGGATTTCAGAGAATGGAAAGATATTCCCTGCTCCTGGATAGAGAGAACTAACATCGTGAAGACGGCCATACTCCCAAAATAGCTGGACAGATTTAATGCAATCCAAATCTAATTACCATCAACATACCTAACAGACCTAGAGAAATCATTCCTAAAATTTATTTGGAACCAGAAAAGACTTAGAATGACATAGGCAAAGCTGAGCAACAAAAACAAGGCAGTAGGCATTACAATCCATGACTTGAAATTATATTATAAGGCTACTGTGATAAAATCAGCATGATACTGGTGATGAAATGGACCTGAGGATCAGTGGAATAGATTAGAAGTTGCTGAGGCCTCTATGAACCCTCTCAGCCACCTGTTATTTGACAAAGGGGCCACAATACTCACTGGAAGAAAGATAACCTCTTTATCAAATAGTGCTGGAAAAATTGTCTCTCTACATGCCAAAAACTAAAACTTGACCCAGATCTATCACCATGCACTAAACTAAAGTAAAAATGGATTAAAGATCTAAACATTAAAACAGAAAAACTCAATCTCCTTGAAGAGAATGTAGTAGGAACTCTTGAAGACGTATGGGTAGGCAAAGAATTCATGAACAAACATGTATTCACATGGGAAACACTTGAAAGAATTAACAACTAGGACCAACTCTTATTGAGAATTTTTTGCACTTCAAAAGAAATTACCAACAAGGTGAAAAGATAATCCACAAGTTTCAAAAAATCTTAAATAATGAGCACTCGGGTAAAGGTCTGATCTCTAGAATTTGTAAAGAACTAAAATACATCATTGTCCTTAAATTTAAAGACCCAATCCAGAAAGGGGCATCTGAGATAAATACATCCTTCTCAGAGGACAAAATCAAAGAAGCGAATAAGTATACAAAAAAATGTTCCACATCACTAGCCATCCATGAAATGCAAATTAAAACAATACTGAGATACCATCTCACCTCAGAAAGAATGGCTGTCATAAACAGATCAACCAACAACAAATGTTGGAGAGGCTGTGGGGATAAGGCAACCCTTCTCCACTGGTAGTGGTAATGTAGACTGGTGTCACCATTATGGAAAGCAGTGTGGAGATTCCTTAAGAAACTGGGACAGAAATCCCATTCAAGCTAGTTATCCTCCTATTGAGAATTTTCCCAAAAGAACTGAAAACATCATATCATAGTGATATATGTGTACCTAGGTTTATGGCAGCACAATTTGTGATAGCCAAATCTTGGAAACAGCCTCACCTGAGGAATGAATGAAAAAGATGTGGTATTTTTATAGAATGGAGTATTAGCCAGCTATAAAGAATGATAAAGTCGAAGTATTTATATTTTAGTGTATGTCACTTGAACATATACTCATAAGGGAAATAAACCTGATACACATGTGTAAATATCATATAGTATCCCTAGTATAATAACTCAAAAAAAAAAAACCAAATACCAATAGAAAGCCATAACACAATAGGAAAGCAAGAATTTGAAGACAAGGCAATGAAGAGAGAGCAAGAATAAGAGCTAGGAAACACAATAGTGGCAAAGCCATACAGTTTTATATACAAGATGAGCAAGGCAATGCTACTCCGAATGTTTAGAAGATTTTAGAATCTAGCAGTTAATTGAAAGAACTCTCACTCTGACTAACTATAGATGGTAATACCTGTGAACTAAGCAACTGCACTGAAGATGACAATTTGTAGTAATAGGTTCAGGCTGGGAGTGCCTGTCCTTCTGGTCTTCTGAATAGATGCTGCTTGTCAGGACATGCTGGCTGCTGCCGAGCTGTTTCTCAGTTAGATGTTTGTTTAAAAAGGAGGGGAGTGGTGAATGAAGGCAGGAGATAGGAAAGAGAGTGATTTGGGACTGTCCTGCTACAAGGCTGTATATGGTTAGATTTCTAAACTTATGTGTAAACATATATAATATTATATAAATTATATTTTGTTTGGACTTAAGTTTAATATATCAATACTTGATGAAAATTACCTGTTCTGTGTTAAGCCTAAGATGTTAATATTCAAACAGATAATGAGGTTAAGCTTAACTGCCTATGTTGTGGGGTGATAACTATAAGCTTCCCTTCTGGAGAGTTAACAACCCAAGTTTGCAGACCTAAAATTAGAGAAAAAGGAAGGCCACAAGAACAGCCAACATTTTGTCCCTAGCCTTGCAAGTTCAATTATGACTCACGACATGTGAGAACGTGTACTGTAATATCATGCAACTCAGTTGTGTCCCAAATTTTCTGATCAAGGAGATTATAGGGCCAAAGAAGAAAGTGATTGAGGATGTAGAGTGTGGCTAAGAAGAGTCCCTTGGAGAGTATACTTTCTCTCAGGGTTTCACAGAAAGCAAACTGGTCAAACAATGACCTTGACTCATCCACATGGCTGACACCTACAAAGGATCTACAAACTGTGGTATAGGGTCTCAGCATATACCCTGAGGGGATTTGCTGACCTTAATTAGATACAAAAGCTATAATTCTTGTTACATAGGTCTTGCTTTTTCTTGGTCTTAACTATCAAGCAGAAAATTATTAAAACTTAGTACAAAAAGTAAAACCATATTGATATGCTGAGCTGTAAAAGTCTCAGGTCAACAACTTGTGACACAGCCAGATGTACGAAAAGCCCAATACTATTATGGACTACTGGACTATTTGGAGATATTTGGCTGAATTTAAACACCTATAATATTTAATTGACAAAACTAACTAAAAAAGGGGATACAGGTATTTTTTTTTGGCAGAACTGGGGACTGAACTCATACCCTTGCACTTGCCAGGGAAGCGCTTATTCCACTGAGCCATCTCCCCAACCTCTTAATAAAGGGGAAACAAATGATTGACCATTTTATATCTGTATATTCAAAAGTTAATATAGATATACAGCTACATTCTCTTAATTCAATGAATAGAGGGATCTGTTCTAATGGTGTTTATAAGTAGAATAATATGTCTGCATCTTATACAATATGTGACCACTAAGAAAACTATATTCAATGGATTAATTATTGAACCAGTCCTACTAATTTGATTTGAAACTGTCTCATTGCTATTTGTTTCTCAATAAAATTATGAAAAAATTTCTAAACCAATTACAAAATGATGTACAGATGTATAGTCAAATACCATTATTTTTAAGATTTTATGTTGTATAAAGTCACTATGAATAGTGAAACTGAGACACTAGTTTTAAAATAATGCAAGTTGGATTCAGTAACTCAATAATAACTTCTTGGCATATGTTTCTTTATATTGATAGATTACTTTAGATAAATTGATAGTCTGTTAAACTAACTGATATCTAAATGAAGTTACCTAAGTTGCTTTTCAGATAGTTTCTGTGAAGGTACACAGGAAAAATTTTCTCACTCAGGAAAAATAAACAGCATTCTGGCACTGTTTGACACAGGAAGTGGTTTTGATTTATGGGTTAAAGAATTCTTAGAGTAACAACATATTCACAAATACAGTACCACTAATGTGGAAGTGACCAATCATGCTGCAAAGCAGACATGCAAAAGAAATAGGTCACAATAAAACAAGCTCCTGTTTTGGAAAGAGGAAGTTGATTTTTTTGAGGATAAATCTTTGATCTCAGTTTTTCAAGACCATCAGAGAATTGACTGTTGGGGCCTTGGCTTTTTAATGCTATGGTTTGAAAGCACACAAGAACACTGGTTTCCTGCTATGTGAAAAACACTGAACTAAAGTTTTTTATTTTATTTTTATTTTTGTTTTATTGAAGTACAAATATAAATGAGACAGTTTTAAGATAACTTGACAAGATGGATTTGATAAATTAATACATTGCAAACTATTTTCATAATTTTTTGGTATGATGGAAGGTGCATACATGATATTATACTTACAGACATTATTATACCATATGTCTATTATCAGTAAATTAAGAGAGTGTAGCTGTTTGCATATCTCATTTTAATACCTGAATTGCATAAAAGATTCAATAATTAATACTTTCTACCTTGTTATCTTCCTAGAGGTTGTGCATAGTACTAGAAGCCAACATAATATCCTGTCCAACCACCACTAATGCAAATCGTGCCTCTCATAGAATTATGAAGAAGCACAGTGTTATCTATCCCAAATGTACTGTTCATACACACATATCATGATTCTTCCTTTCTCTGCCCCTTCCTTTGTCTACACCTGTCAAAGACAGGCACTCCATTGTCATCCAAATAATTTAGGTGCTTGAACTCAAAAACATAACCTAACACAGTCCAGCATTCCACAACAATAGTGAGTTATCCGAAGTTGTCAACCACAGCAATTTACAGCTCAACTTATTATTATGGCCCCACAGTGTATACTTCATTTTTATACTTTTCTGCTGGAAAGTTGAGACATAGGTAGAGCAAGACCTACATACCAACATATGTACTTTATGTTTCTTATGAGGTCAGTGCAGTACCCTCGGGGTTTATCTTGTAGTCCTGTACATTATTCTGTAGATTCTTTGTCTGTGTCATCCAAGTGGATGAGTCACTGCCGATGCTTGACCAGTTTGCTGTCTGTGAGAGCTTTAGAGAAAGTTTTCTCTCCATGTGAATCTCCCCAGGCACACACTATAGAACTTCAATCTCTCCACTGTGGCTCCATAATCTCCTTGTTCAGAAAATTTGGAGCTCAACTGAGTTTCATGATGTTGCAGTACAGGTTCTCCTATGTCTTGAGTCCTCACTGACCTTGAAGGGCTAGGGCTAAAATGTTGGCTAGCCTTGTGACTCTTCTATTTCTCTGATTTTGTTCCTTAAACTTAGGTTATTAGCCATCCAGAAGAAAAGCTGATTAGTAACCTGCAGCATATGCCATTCACTTTGCCTCATTGGACTGAATTGATTTTAGTTGTTGTTGTATATTTCCTTTTGTATTTCTGCTTGTCACTTCTTATACTAGGGAGACTACATGATATTTACATATATGTGTCTGGTTTATTTCACTTATGAGTATATGTTCAAGTGGCATCCACTTCAGTATAAATGCTTCAAACTTATCATTCTTAACGGCTGAATAATAGTCCATTATATAGAAATACCACAACTTTTTCAACCATTCCTCATGTGATGGACATCTTGGTTGTTTCCAAGATTTTGTTATCACAAACTGTGCTGCTATAAACATAGAAACACATATATCACTATGAAACAATGATTTCTACTCCTTTGGGAAAATTCCCAGTAGCGGGATAGCTGGCTTGAATGGGATTTCTAGTCCTACTCTTTTGAGGAGTCTCCACACTGACCTCCACAATGGTTGTACCAGTCTACATTCCCACTAACAGTGGAGCAGTATTTCCTTTTCTGCACAACATCTCCAACATTTGTTTTTGGTTGATTTCTTTATGATAGCCATTCTTTCTGGAGTGAGATGGTATCTCGTTTTTATTTGCATTTCACAGATGACTAGTGATGTGCAACATTTTTTCACATATTTATTCGCTTCTTTAATTTCATCCTCTAAGAATTGTGTATTCATCTCAGATGTCCATTTATGAATTGGGTATTTAAATTTGAGGGCCCTGTTACATCATAGATCTTTTTATATTCTAGACAGCAGGCCTGTGTCTGATTGCTTATTAGTTAGGATTTTTTCAAAATTTGTGGCTTGTCTTTTCACTCTGTTGACAATTTCTTTTGACATGCAGTAGCTCCTTAAGAAGTGTTGATTCCAGTTGCTGATTCTTTCAAGTGCTTCCTCTGTGAATATATATTTGTTCATGAACACTTTACCTACCCCTATGTCTTCAAGAGTTCCTCCTACTTACTCTTCCAGGAGATTGAGTGTTTCTCTTTTAATGCTTAGATTTTTAATGCATTTTGACTTTAAATTAGTTCATGGTGATAGAGCTGGGTCAAGTTTTAGCTTTCAGCATGTAGAAAGCCAATCTTTCCAGCACCATTTTTTAAAGAGGCTATCCTTCTTCCAGGAAGTATGATTGGCCCCTTTGTCAAATATCAGATGGCTGAGTGTGTTCATAGACGCTTCTGCACCTTCTAATCTACTCCTTTGATCCTCAGGTCTATTTTTTGCCAATACCATGTTGATTTTATCACAGTGGTTTTGTAGTATAATTTCAAGTCAGGAATTGTGATGCCTCCTGCCTTGTCTTTATTGGCCAAGATGGCCTTTGCTATTCTAGGTAGTTTGTGCTTCCAAATAAATTTTAGAAATGATTTCTCTATATCTGGGAGGTATGTTGGTGGCAGTTTGATAGGGATTGCATTAAATCTGTACAGCAATTTTGGGAGTATGGCCATCTTCACGATGTTGGTTCTTCCTATCCAGGAGCATGGAATATCTTTCCATTTTCTGAAATCCTCTATAATCTCTTTTTTTGGGTGTTGCAATTTTCCATGAAAAGATCTTTGACTTCCTTGGTTAAGCGAATCCCAAGGTATTTCATTTTCCGCGGTGCTATTGTAAAAAGTATTGTTTCTATTATTTCCCTTTCAGTGTGCTTGTTATCTGTATAGAGGAATGCTATTGACTTTTGAGTACTGATTTTGTATCCTCCTATGCTACTGAATTTCCCTATCAGTTCTAGTAGTTTCTTGATGAAATATTTGGGGTCTTTCAAGTAAAGTATCATGTCATCTGCAAACAGTGATAATTTAACTTCTTCTCTGCCTATTTGTATTTACTTTATTTTTCCCTCTTTTCTAATGGCTGTTGCTAAGGTTTCCAAGACGATATTGAATAGGAGGGGTGATAGAGGCCAACCTTGTCTTGTACCTGATTTAAGAGTAAAAGATTTCATTTTTCCCCCATTTAGGATTATATGAGCTTTTGGGTTGTCATAGATGGCTTTTATCACGTTAAAATAGAGTACTACTATTCCAATTTTCTGTAGGACCTTGAAAATGAATGACTGTTGGACTTTGTCAAAGCTTTCTCTGCATCAATTGAGATGATCAAGTTTTTCGATTTCAGTCTATTAAATTGGTGTATTATGTTTATACATTTTCGAATATTGAATCATCCTTGCATTCCTGGGATGAATCATACCTGGTCATGTTGTATGATCTTCTTGATCATTTGCTGTATTGTATTTGCCAGGATTTTGTTGAGTATTTTTGCATCTATGTTCATGAGGGAGATTGGCCTGTAGTTCTCTTTTTTGGTTGTGCCTTTCCCTAGTTTTGGAATCAGAATTATACTAGCCTCCAGAAATGATTTTGCGAGGACAGTTTCCTTTTCAACTTCACGGAAAAGTTTGTGAAGTGTGGGGATTATATCTTCTATAAATTCCTTGTGGAATTCAGCTATGAACCCTTCAAGACCTGGACATTTCTTTGTTGGTAGGTTTTTTATTATGTTTCATATTTCGTTGGCTCTTATGGGCTTATTGAGAGTTGTTATATCTTCTTCATTTAGTTTTGGTAATTTGTAGTTTTTGAGGAATCTGTCCATTTCTTCCGTGTCTTCTATTCTGTGAGCGTAAAGATTCTCGAAGTAACCATTGGTAATCTTCTGTATTTCTGCTGGGTCTTTGGTGATTTCACCTTTTTCATTCCTTGAATTTTCTTAGCCTCTTTTGGATGAGGTTGGCAAGAGGCTTATCAACTTTATTTAGTTTTTCAAAGAACCAACTTTTTGATTTGTGGATTCTTTGAACTGTTTTCTTCATCTCAATTGAATTAATTTCTGCTCTAATCTTTATGATTTCTTTCCGTCTTTGAGCTCTGGGTTTCATTTGCTCTTCTTTTTCTAGTTGTCAAAGGTGCAACATTAGGGTGCTAATTTGTTCTGTTCTGTTTTCCTAATGTGTGCGTTCATAGCTATTATTTTCCCTCTAAGAACTGCCTTCATCGCATCCCATAAATTCCGGTAAGTTGTGCTTGAATTTTCATTGAACTGTAGATATTGTTGAATTTCTTGCTTAATTTCTTCTGTGACTCATTGATTGGTGAGTAGGGTGTTGTTTAGTTTCCATGAATGTAGCGGGATTTTCTGGTTTCTTTTGTCATTTATTTCCACTTTCATTACATTGTGGTCAGATCATATATATGGAATAATTTGTCTTTTCTTGCATATACTTATGTATGACCTCTGGACTAGTATGTGGTCTATTTTCGAAAATGACACGTGTGCAGCTGAAAAAAATATGTATTCAGCTGTGGATGGGTAGAACACTCTGTATGTGTCCAGCAGGTCCATTTTTTCCAAGCTCTGGTTCAGTTCTGCTACTTCCTTGCTAATTTTTTGTCTGGTTGACCTATCTTTTTGAGATACGGGTGTGTTAAGATCTCGTGTTAAGATTGTGTTCTTAGACATTAAGTTTCTTACGTCCCTTAAGATTAGTATTATATAGTTTGGTGCTTCTGTGTTTGGTGCATAGATATTTATGAATGTTATTTCTTGCTCCTGAATTTTTCCCCTCACCAATATATCGTGGCTTTCTTTGTGTCATTTGATCAT
Organism: Ctenomys sociabilis; assembly: GCA_004027165.1. Classification (NCBI taxonomy): domain Eukaryota; kingdom Metazoa; phylum Chordata; class Mammalia; order Rodentia; family Ctenomyidae; genus Ctenomys; species Ctenomys sociabilis. The sequence goes on along the minus strand of PVKA01003757.1, from coordinate 17,148 downwards.
TCTTGGTTTGAATTTGAGACTGCCTGAGAACAGAATTGCTACTACTGCTTTTTTTCTGAGGTGCTGGGGTATGTACTATTGTTTTCCATCGTTTGACTTTGAGCCTATGAATGTCATTTTCATTTAAGTGTGTTTCTTGTATACAGCATATTGTTGGATTTTGTTTCCTAATCCACTGTGCCAGTCTATTTCTCTTAATTGGAGAATTGAGTCCATTTACATTGATGGTTATAATTGAAATGTGCTGACTTATGTTTGTCATGAGTTTTACGTGGTGTTCTTTACTCCTTTGTATCCTGTGTTTAATTTTCTGTCCTGTTTAGTGGGTTCCATCCATTCTCATTCATTGAGTTCTGGTCATTGTGGTCTCTCTCTAGAACATCTTTCAGCAGCCTGTGAAGGCATGCCTTTGTCATCATGAAATTCTTTATTTGTTCTTTGTCGTGGAAGTATTTCACTTCTCCATCAAGCTTGAAAGAGAGTTTTTCAGGGTATAATAGTCTGAGCTGGAATTTGTTTTCGTGTAGTATTTGAAGAACTCTGCTCCATGCTCTCCTTGCCTTCATTGTTTGTGTAGAGAAGTCGGCTGTACTTCTGATGGGTTTTCCTTGAACATGAGTTCTTTCTTCTGTTTAGCAGCTTTCAGTATAATATTTTTGTGTTTTTTTTTTTTTTTTTGGGATCTTAACTATTATATGTCTTGGTGTGTTTCTACTTGGGTTAAAGTTTTTTGGTGTTCTGTATACTTCAGTGACCTGAATGTTGGATTGTTTCCTCATGTTTGGGAAATTTTCTGCAATTATTTCTCCTCAAATTCTTTTTATGTCATTTGTATTGACTCCTTCATTGTTGTTGATACAAATGATTTTCACATTGTTCATCCTGGCGTTATCTTGCAGGTGATGGATTATTTTTTCCTGCATTCTCTTTGTTTTTAAGAGATCCTTCCTCCCCTTTTCACTAGCTGCTCCCACATCTTCAAGATCTGAAACTGTGTCTTCGCTTTCACTCAGATCATTTTGTAGACTAGTGATTGATATTTTTAATTCTTCTATATCTCTTTGACTGTGTTTCATGTGTTCTATTTCTTTTCTGTATTGCTTATTCAAGGAATCCATCATATCTCTGATTTCCTCAATTTTTTATCCATGTCTTCTTTAGAGGTAGTTATTAATTCTTTTTCTGCAGTGTTTCTTCCAAGTTGGGTTTCCTCTGTACATTTCTGGACTTCTTTCTGTATTTCAGGTGCTATGATTTGAAAGAATTCTATTTTTTCAAAAAATTCTTTTTTGATTTCAGAACTTATTTCTGTCTGAGTTCCTGATGATATATATGCTGTTATTTCTTTGCCTCAGATGCTGTTCATTCATATATATCAGCTGGAATAGTGCTCTCTGCACTTGTTCTGGGTGAGCATAGTTTTTCCACCCAGTGTTTCCTGGAATTCATTCTTCATTTCAGATACTGTGTATTCAAATATTTCTTTTTTAATTTGGGGAATTTCTTCTCGTTGTTTTTCCTCTATAGCTTTCTGCTGTTGTTCCTTTGCTGCTGTATCTGTTAATTCATTCATTGCAGCTGAGCTAGAGTCCTCTGCCCTTACTGTTGGACTCGAGGTTTGGGATTGCATTTTTCCCTTTGACTTTGTCTTTTTGTATAGCACTGACCTTTGACCTTTGGTGTTGAGCTTTGGTGCAGCTATAACCTTTGCTTGTTATGAGATTCAGGTGCCATTCTATTAAGTTTGATATTATACAAGTGTGCCTATCCTGGATCTAGCTGTTGTGTTCCGTTACTTTTTGCTCGAGCTCCTGTGGTTCCTCTCTGTTGGTTCCCTGTTCAGGCGACCATGAACTGAACTGGGATGCAGAGCAATTAATGAAAATTTCCACTGTCTTGGCTGGCTTTGGGACGAAGATCCAGAAAATTGCCGGGGTCAGCCCTCTTGTGTCAGGCAGGTCGTTCTCTAGGTGGCAGGCCTGGGCTTTGGTGGGTCTTCTGGGCTCATAAAAGGATAAGGGATGATCTTATTCACCGAGTAGTCTGTACTGGGTCAGCCAGGCTGTGCTGGGTCTGGGTCTACAGGCCATAACCCAAGAAGGCTGGGAAAGGTCCCTCCTGTGCAGTGGTCCTGGAGCCCTCACTCACAGGCCAGGGTGCGCTGAGTTTTGGGCCATGGCGTAGGGCCAGGGATTGCTGAAAAATGTCCCTCCAGCATGGCAGGCTTGGAGTTCTCACTCCAGGTCGACCTGCACTGGATCTGGGGCTGTGGGGTGGGACCAGCAATCGCTGGGAAATGTTTCTCTGGAGCGGTGGGCCTGGAGTTCTCACCGCGCCATGGTGGGTGGATGCAAGGAATCCCTCAGAAATGTCTCTCTGTCATGGCAGGCCTGGAGTTCTATACTCACTGAACTTTGATGTGCAGGGAGTCAGGGAAATTCCCACTTGCTCAGCGGGCTTTAGAGCAGGGGATCCAGGGAGGTGCTGGTGAGTGGGTTTCTGCCAGTCACTGGCTTGCAGGGCTTGGGGCTGGGTATCCAGGTAGTGTGTGAGAAGAAGCCAATTGCTCTCCCTCAGACTCACCACATACTCACTGATTTAGGAAGCCTGGTGAGTCGTGCAAATTCCCACTCCCTGGGAGAGCTTGGGCAGGATCCAGGAGGCCTCTGAGGTCAACTGCTGTCTCAGGCCAGTCTCTGGGGCTGGGCAACATAAACAGGATCAAGGAGGAGGCTGGAGTTGGCCACGCTGTCTCAGGCCGGTTTCTGGGTAAAAGTTTAAAGTAAGTTTTCTTAGCATTTATTTGTCCTCAAATCACTAAGTAGCTTTGAAAGGTTTTCTTCCTCTGATGTAATTTGCGTTACCATGTTCATGATTTCATTTCTTGATCATTCAAGAACTCAGTGAGAGCCCATTCTAAGTAAAAAAGAAAAAAAAAAAAAAAAAAAACTCAGTGTTGCTGTGGCTCCATGAAGACCCTGGCACTAACTCATGACAGTCATAAATGCTGCTATTAAGAGAAAGTGAGAGATGTATGTGATATATTAATTTTAAAAATTGAATTTCTACCTTGCTTCAAGCACTATATTAATTATAGGCATAGAAGTGTCAATAAAATAGCAAAACAATTATAGGCATGGAAAAATGAATAAAAACTGTTGCCTGTTTCTTGTTTGGTACTAACATATAGTATCTCTTCAATCATAATATTCTGGGGGAACTATTAGTTTTGACCCTTACACAGCTCTAAAGACTTAGAAAAATTGTTATTTTCAGAACAATTATTTATATATTGCATATATATTTTTAAATGCCAATATGATTATAATTTGTGAAGAAGGGTTTTAAGAGTCATTTTATTCTACTATTGAAAGTATATTAATGTTATTAATATTTAAAAAATTGGCAATTTAATTAAAGTCACATTCATAGAGTAATAGACTCTCTTAATTAAATTGAAAGGAGCTAGTATTCATAGTCTATCTGCTAGGAGAAAGGGCTTATTATTTGTGTGTGAATTTAAAATTTAAGCATGGAAAACAGATCTGGAAAAGGAAAAAGTATTTTCTAAGCTATATAAGCCTAGGGAAACAAAAATGATAGACACAACAATGTGTACATAACAATTTGTGAGTTTTCATATTTATAGAACATAAGGTATTGAATTATGTACATTGAGTTTTTCTGTTTTGTTGCTAGATTATTGTGATTAGTTATTTACTAAGGCAGAAAAAACAGCCCTAATTTTCTAGTAAAATTCTGTTACCCATACTTATTTTTCCATTTAAACATTTAGTTAAATCATTAAACTTGGAATATTATTGTTATATTTTTAAACTAATTAATAATTTTGAAAATATAGACGGGTTAAAAAGATAGCCAATATTTTCGCCCTAGGCTTTCAAGGTCAGTGAAGACTCAATATAAGAGAACCTCTGCTGTGACATCTGTAACTCAGAGCTGCCCCAAATTTTCTGATCAAGGAGATTATGGGGCCACAGAGGAAAGTGATTGACGGTATATAGTGTGCCTAAGTAGAGTTACCTAGAGAGAAACATTCTCTTAGGCTTTCTTTCACAGAGAACAGATAAGTCTAGCAATGGCAGTGACTCATCCAGATGGCTGACACCAACAAAAGATCCACAAGAACTGTACATAGCTCCAAGGTAAATCCTGAGGGGGTTTGCCTGACCTTATCAGATACAAAAGTTATGTATTTATTTTTATAGGTCTTGCTTTAACTTGGTCTTAACTGTACAGGACAAAAGTATAACCACGATGTTTAAAACGTTAAGCTATATTACTATCCTGAGCTATAAATGGCTCAACTCAACAACTTTGGACAATTGCCAGTTTTGCTGATAACTTACTACTATTATGGGCTATTGGACTCTAGTGGGATATTTTGCTGAGTTCAAGTCCCTGAAATCTTTGGACTGGCATCATATATGAAAGGGTTCTTTAAAGTCATCTTGAAATACAGCTTCTCTAAGAACAATGGAATACCCATCTCTGGCAAACAAAATAAAACAGCAGATATAAGTAAAGAACCATTTTGTTGTGAAATATATATATATATATATATATATATATATATATATGAAAGGTTTGTAGTAACATTATTTAGACAATATATCATGTCTGCATCTTGTCCTACGAATAACTACTATGAAGACAACAATATGCAGTGTATTAATTATTGTAACTGTCCTACTAACCTGTTCTGAAACGATTTTGTTATTTATCTTTTTTCTCATTAAAATGAATAATAAGTAATGTTGAAAAGAGAAACATTTTTATTTTTTTTAGATTTGAAGCTTTCATAATTATGTAGAAATACCGAGTCCAAGTAAGTCCTGTGTGAAACACTTATCCATACCTTAGTCATTTGTGGTGGATGTGTATGGAAGAAATGTTTGGGAGTCTTTGGAATATTTAAGCATTTTGACTTCAAAGGAAATCTTTTTGTTGTTGTTGTTGTTGTTTTTGCAGAACCTGGGATTGCACTTAGGCCCTTGTCCTTGCCAGGGAAGCACTTTATTCCACTGAGCCATCTCCCAGGATAACATTGAATTTCTTATTTTCAGAACCTGGGTCAAAGGAAATCTTGCAAATTAACAGACAAACCTATAAACCTAAAGAAACATTCTTAAAATTTGCAATATACTATTTTTTCTGTGACATTTATGTATGTTATATTTGGAGTTAATTAAAAAGTTATTTTTGAAAATACACTTTCACATTAAATAGAGCAAGTACAATGGACAAAAATGTATCTGCCTATATTTCTATCTAAACATATTCTTTGTTGATTTGATATTTAAACTTCTTTACTTACATATAAAGAGAAAAAATATGATCCTATTTGAGAACAAAATACTTCTAAGGAAGTTAAAATATTGTATAAAAGCACACTAAGTTTCACAGAAAGCAAAGCCGACTTTTAAACAAGAATTTAGTGTAAATATCTCTACAGTTCTGGTATTTATACCTGAGCTTCTATTTAATCAATTTGCTAAATGCAGAAATGACAATTCATTCAAATTCTACTTTAAATATATTTTATTATTTAACTTAGAACATATTACTTTCTTCCTTTTGTCTATCAACTTCACCTGATTTCTCTGTGAGAAGGTTGCTGAATTCACTTCATAAATACAGTGAGGGCAGCAATTACCTAAAAGATGAGTGCAGAGCATGTTGTTACAACTTCTGTATTTATTGTGTACTTGCATCACAACTGAGATAAAGGCTTTTGCTTGAAAACTAAACCACATGAGGCTGAAATACCTGTCTGCTTTAACCATTCAGCCATTAAATTTTTAATGACTTTAAAGTTTTAAATTATACACCGCCCTTCCAAAAGTAGGATTAATGTGAAAAAGAAAGACATATGGAGAGTAAAGAGAAGAAACAACACAGTCTTGTTTTAGTTGTGTATTGATATATGTCAAATAACACCAGGTGTTATTAAAATAAGAACTTATCCAGTGCAGGAACGTTGCTGGAGATACTGGATGATAAATAACTTTTCTAAATTTCCAGTGTGTGAATGTTTTAACCTAACTTTGGTAGCCTCATGAAAGTAATTTTAAATAAGAAGTTTGTGATCATATTATTCATTCAAAACTATCCTAAAGGAAGGTCTGGAGAACATTGTCTTTTCCTTTCATATCTAAAAATCAACCAGTAAAACAAATTGATGCCAAGCTTCAATAGAGGAAACTTAATATGGAAAATTATCTACAAGACTGTATAAGAGGTAAATGTAAGATGGAAAACAATTTCCATTTCAGTAATTCTAGGTAGAAGTGCAGGAGCACAGGGAGAAGGTGATGGGGTCACCTGTGAGGAGGTCTTTAGGGAGAGTGTAAGGCCACCACAAATCCGCAGCTGGGAGCATGAAAATCTACAGCTGTGGAAGAAAGGGAACGAGAGGAGCACAGGTGAGAGTTCTGCAGAGCCACCTTGTGCGAGAAAGAAAAGTGTAAGGGACACCTGGTATTTCAGTTTTCTTCCATCTCCATCTTTGTTCCTCATGCTTCACTAGGAGCTAAAAAAAAATGCGCACAATTCCCAACCATATGGCAAGAAAAGCAGGGGTTGGGCACAGTGTGGGTCCAGGAACAAACACGCAAATGATTTCCCTCACCTTCTACAAGTTGGAATCACTTATGCCTCTTGCAAATTTAGAAGTCTCTAGTGTTCAACAGAGTGAATTAATTCTCCTAAGCCTGCCCATCAAATGTTTTCACTGTCTAGCATAAACCTAATTTTCTAACATGGGTTTTCTACAAATGTGATTTTCAGCTATAAAGGTATGGTACTGAATATGTCCATAGCACATGGAGAAATTGCAGGCCACATACTCACATTTACTTAGCAAAATCACTCCCTTCTTCTCACCAGCTCTACATGTAAGAGTTAAGTCCTAGAATGTCCACTCAAAAGTATTATCTTTTCTATGAATACTTTTTTATGTTATAACTTGGATATTTTATTTATTTTATTTTATTTTAGTTTAGTTTAGTTTGTCTTTTTGAGACAGGGTCTCACTATGCAGTTCAGGCTGGCCTCGAGCTCACTTTGTAGCTCAGGCTGGTCTCGAACTCACAACAATCCTCCTGCCTCAGCCTCCCGAGTGCTGGGATTACAGGCATGTGCCACCACATGAAGCCCTACTTGATTATTTTAATATAAGTTGGGGACAACCCACTCAGGCCCTCCTCCTGTCCCTCTCTTAGACAGGAGCTTTCTTTGCCTCAATAAATATATTCTGCTCATAACCAAAAAAATGTAAGTAGTCATATCATCATAACATTTACAGTCTATATTATTATTAGTGGTATATTTTGTTTCTGTTGATAAATTGAATTCTTTCAATTGTTGAGCAAAGTAAAAAATATAGTGATTAAACTAATTCAGCTCTCAATAAGTGTTAAAATTGTGAAAGACTACCTCTACAGACTAATAAATCATATTTTTCCAAGAAAATTTTCAGAACTCTAAGCATTGTAGTGACATTTTTCATTTGTAGTAATACATATTTCAATACTCAATGTTTAAATTTAGATCTGAAATTCTATATTTGATATTTTTACTACCAATCTTTATTTTTGCAATACTTTTCTTTAAAAAAACACATTTCTAATAATATACTACTTTCAATAGCAAATGATTGATAAAATAATTTGTAAACAAATAAAATATCAATGATATCCCCAGAGATCATTGAAGTGATTAGAGTTTTTAAAGCTTGTGAATGTTTGTCAACATTTCTTCTCTTCTCACAACCATTTTTTTAAATTTTGTTTATTCAGTATCTTTTTTTTTTTTTCCTTTGGTGGAACCGGGGATTGAACTCAGGCCCTTGCACTTGCCAGGGAAGCATTTATTCTACTGAACCATCCCTCCAGCCTTCACAATCACTTCTTTACTGGCCAGAATTTGAATTAGGAAGTCCAGTATGATACAGGAACCCACTTGTGGCTGCATTATGAATGAACTCTTGACTCAGACTTGAAGGATATACCTATAGCCTTATCCGGTAGCTCTCCTACCATTACATATGCTTTAATTTCACATATGAACAAACAGACAATAAGGATGCTGGGTAGATGGTCCCTGAATTGCCTTGGTTGGTATTACCACGTGCCACTTTTATGATGGTGTGAAAGCAATGTGAATTCAGCAGGAAGCATACTCCAAATATGCAATGTTGACCCTTCTCTGGACCGGTGATGCACTGTAGAAGACTCATGACCCCGGGCAGCAGCACCAAGTCTTAAACTTGCTAATCACGTGGGTGAAATGTAGCTACTTTACAGTGTAATTTTTGGCTAATCCATGTTCACTAGGTTTGTTCTATGAAATCAATACTTAATTTATGATACCTTCAATTTATAATTAATTTATTTCTATATAATCCTACCAAAATCCAAGGAGCATCTGTATGTGAGGTTTATAGAGAAACAGAACCAATAGGTACTATTTATTATGTAATATGTATATTATGTATAATGCATACATGATTATAGTAGTGAGCTAACCTGGTTACTGAAGGCTAGATACAATAGTCTTGTGGTCAACCTGACATTTACTGTCTGCACAACCAGGAAATTCAGTGGTACCTGTCACACTGCAGGAGACTGCAGGTGGTTTGTATTCAGGGTTGAAAGCCTGAGACTGACACTGGGAGGAGGAGGCAGCCATGAGCAGCACTGATACAAGTTCTACTGTCTTCAAACCAAGATCTTTCGAAGTATGGGGTCAGGAGAATGACACCCCAGCTCAAGAAGACACCTGCCTATTTGGGAGAAAGTAATCTTTACTCAGTTTGCCAAGTCAAACTCTGATATTTGTCAATAAATGTTCACAGAAAACCAACAAATAATGTTTTAATAACTATTTGCACATTTCTTAGTCTGATTTTATTTTTATGTATTTTAGGGAAGGGTGTACAGGGTATTCAGGGTCTCACTACTGAATTGGAGTCATAGTGATCAACTCCCAAGAGCTGGGATTATACATGTGCACCACCACTCCCAGTCTCAAGTTGCTATCTCAGCATGCCCTAGGGGTGGGTCTGGCAGGATAGGCCCAGAGATTGAACACCTGACCCTGCACCCGCTTGCAGGCATTTTAATCCACTGAGCTATTTGGACAGGCTGGCCCTAGTCTGATTAAATGGACATGAAATTAACTTTCTCTGATTCTTGTTTCCAACAAAGCTA